>CM042168.1:1425595-1463095 GCA_023376005.1 Doryteuthis pealeii
AAAAAAGAGAGAGATAAATATTTTAATATCGTTATACACGCGCGTGTAGTTTTGATTTAAGCTGGAAAAGGAGCATCATAGAAGGAGCATGATGTGGGCAGAAATGCTGATCAAGTAAGCGCAGTCCACTGACGCACAAAAATCTAAAATGCAGTAAAACTATTCATGCGTCCAGTGTTCTTCGTTTTCTTTACTCACACATTTCATGCTAATTGTAAATACATTTCAATAGTTTCCTAAAAAAACGAATTACACAGATATATTTATACCAACCCCTCCGCACGAGCGGATGCGACACAAGGTCAATTTCTTAAGCGGAGATCAGCAGGTTTGAATTCAGAGTTTTCCTTCCTCAGACCGGTTGCCTTCCAAGGTAAAGAGCCCAGTCTGCCTACTATTTACCAAGCTGGAGGGAGAGTAGGATTCATACCTTTTCCCAAGGATATTAGCGCTAAATGAAATGCATTACCACGTCCAGGATTTGAACTCAGGGCGACGAGTCCATTTCCTATGACTTTAACCATTACACCACGCTCTTCCTACGAATTACAACAAGATAGGTTACAAGGTAGGAGTTAGACGGGCTTTAGTTGGGACCCATAAATTCCATTGCTTTGGTAATACAAAATCATATCATATAAAAAGATGAGATTCAAGTCCTCTTTACATGTATGAAGCTGCATTATTATATTTCTTTGTATGTTCACATCCTTCACTGAGATAAACCACCTGTTAGGGTCCCATCTATGGGTTGAATAGAAAAACATGAGTTTATAAAAAAATTGTATTATCCATTAAGAATTGATTTATTTGAAAACTTTATCGGCATTAAATGACCCACTTAGGTTGATATGCCGTAAAACAAAATCAAACCAAACCAAATCACTGAGATAAATTTTCAGTTTACAAAATAAGAAAAAGTTTTTAGCTGAAGGTGAAACATTCATATAATATGATATAACGAAGCGTGTGGTGTAATGGTTAAAGTCATGGGAAATGGACTCGTCGCCGAGTTCAAATCCCTGGACGTGCTAATTGCATTTCACTTAGCGCTAATACCTTGGGAAAGGTATGAATCCTACTCTCCCTCCAGCTATGGATAAATAGTAGGGCAGATTGGGCACTTTAACCTTGGTTAGGCAACCGGTCTAGGAGAAGGAAAACTCTGAATTCAAACCTGTTGAACTCCGCTTAAGAAATTGACCTTGTGTGTCGCATCCTGCTCGTGAGGAGGGGTTGGTAAATATATATATAATATAATATAACCAGTGAGTATCAAACTCATTACCAATGTTGAGTTTGTTTTATTATATTATATTATATTTTATTATAATAAGATGTAAGGGGCCGGGTTAGCTCAGTCGGTAGAGTGTTCAGCTAGAAAGCACAAGGTTGCTAGTTCGATACCGGTCCTTGCTAACTCAGCGTATGAGTAGCACAGATATCTGTGCGGTAAAGTAAGGAGCTGATGGTAGGTGTGGTGCTCCACCTCAAACGCCAAAAACAATCTCCTTGGTCTAGCGCTAGTGAAAAGGGGATAGACTCCCTCGCTGACATTAGGCCACCCCAACAACTTTACTTTTACTTATATAAGATGTAAATAAAGCCAATTTTGTGCTAGTTTTCTATTTTTTATTTTTCTATGCATGGCCAAATATCCGTGATATAAGTATTTAGGTGTACTGTGTATATCTATAATACTGCTCATGTTTATACATATGACGGTGCATATGAAAAATGATGATGATGTAATTGAGAAACCCAGAAGGCATGATGGAACCTTAAGTTATTTATATATTTTAAAAGAAACTATTATTATTCCTGTTAAGTATCTGGCCGTCATCCTTAGCCAGTTGTAAAGAACTCAAAGTAAATAAGTAAGTCCTGAGTTATAGAATCCTTTGGTAAGTGAATAAGTCCTAGGTTATATAATCCTACGTTCCGTCGTCCACGAATATCCAAGTAGCTATGAGTAGGTATGACCAGAACAGCCAGTATAAATAATAATATCAGCAGCAGAATACTGCCAGTGGTTGGTCAATGGGTTGGTCACATGGTTATCGTCGAGTCTATAAGTAGAAGTGACCATTTACCACACGCCTTATATATCAAAAACACCAACAATTCCAAGAATTGTTCAGACTATTTAACACATTTTTTTGTTGCTACTAAAATGTTTCAGTTGATCCATTCTTTACTGTACAATCCAGAGAGAGTTTTCTTTAACAGTTGGGCAAAACCAAAAATGGTAGCCAATACAAAAAAAATTATAGAACCAGCCAATTCCTATCTATCGTCAATTTGTACTGTATTTTGTATGTGGTAGGAGAGCTGTTAGTCTAACCCTTGACTTAATGCTAGCCTTAACCCTAGCCCTAACCTCATCAAATCTCTCCGATTCCTCATAACATTCTATTCAATATCTGTTCATATCTATCTATCTATCTATCTATCTATCTATCTTAGGCTGTTCATATCTATCTATCTATCTATCTATCTATCTTTTAGCTAGCCTCCTATTTATTTATGTATGAATGTATCACTCTGAATCTGTTTGTATCTATCTAAGTTTGTTCATATGTACCTATCTATGTTCATATTTATATATATATATATGTATGTATTTATTCATCTTAGTATATATATATATATATATATATATAATATATATATATCTTGGGATAGAATAGTTGGATTCCTACTTTTCCCAAATGTATTAACACTATCTTAAATGCAAACAGCTGCGTCCAGAAATTGAACTCGACTTGCCGTGTGATAACCGATATACAAACAACCCATTCAGTTATACTAAGTATTTCTCTAAAATACTATAAGAATTAACTGTAGTTTTAACTTCCATGGCTAAAACCACTTCTTATAATACGTTAGGAGGCTTCAGAGAAACAGTGCTTCAGGCGCCTTCCTTGAGGGGGAATGCCGACAATTAAGAAATGGTTGTTTGACCTTGACGACCTTTTAGAGGGGACATGAAGTTAGTGAGTCAGCAACGACTGCACCTCTGCAGAGGGGTAAGACTCCTCCAAATGGGGCCATCTGTTGGCCATGGGTGGCAACCCGTGATGTTTAAGGATAGAACGCAGGTGGATGAGCAGTTCATGACTTGCAATACTCCACTTTGGCCCTATCAAGAAGTGACCAAAGTGACCAAAGACGCAAACATCAGCAGGCAAGGTTTTTGGCCTCCATATTTTGGGATGCGCAAGGTATTTTGTTCATCGATTACTTTCAGAAAGCAAGAACCATCAATAGTGAATATTATATAGCTTTATCGGTGCACTTGAAGGAAGAAATCACCAAAAATCGGCCACAAGTGATGAAGAAAACAGTGCTCTTTCACCAAGACAATGCACCGTGTCACAAGTTGATCGCAACAATGGCAAAACTACATGAATTGCACTTTGAATTGCTTCCACACCCACCCTATTCTCCAGATCTGGCACCCAGTGACTACTGGCTGTTTGCAGACCTCAAAAGAATGCTCCAGGGAAAGAGATTGGCTCCAGTGAAGAAGTGATATCGGAAACTTAGACGTATTTTGAGGCCAAAGACAAATCATTCTACAAAAAGGGCATCGAATTGTTAGGGAAACGTTGGAATCAGTGTATCACCCTAGAAGGAGACTATGTTGATAAATAAAGTTGAATTTTGCCTAAAAGTTGTTGTTTTATTAGTTAGGCCGAGGACTTATTGAGTGATGTATGATAAAAAGGGTTAGTGATTTGCCATAAGGGTAATACAGTCAAGAATCATACAGGTGCTAGGGCTTGACATGACCAGCCGATTGATCGGAGGGAGCCCTGTCCAACCCTCCATCTAGCCTAAGTAAGGGCTAGTAGTGGAGTGTTGCATGTTTAGAAGGAGACTATGTTGATAAATAAAGTTGAATTTTGCCTAAAAGTTCTTGTTTTATTAGTTAGGCCGAGGACTTATTGAGTGATGTGTTATATAACAAGCCAATGTGGTTTTCAAATTAATGATGTATATATATATATATATTTGCTTAGGAAGGAAATAATTGGACAGCAATCTTTATAAATATGTAATTTGTATGTGTTTTCATACATTGAATTATCTTTTACAGCGTTTTAAATAACAAATCAAACAAAAACGTTTAACATTAACTCAACTTTTTTTATTAATACTTTCATTTTAGAATAATCAGAATAACTAAAATCTTTTTTGTAAGAAACTATTCATGAAATAAACATTATTAGATAAATAGACGAAATAATCAAACTACAAATAAGGTAATGTTTACTTATTAGCTACTTTGTTACTTTTCGGGGGTCAAAGAAGGAAATAAATTAAACTAATATGAAATTATTTATGTTGTGAAGTTTAACCTAATAAATTGATCCTATCAGTATATTTAACACAATTTTTTTTTTTTCATACATCTTGATTTTACGGAAAGATACTGATCTGAAAATTCAAATATATATTAATCTCAAATATCTTCAGTTTCATTTTTTTGTTTCTACTGGATTTTCCTTTTCACGTTTTTTTTTTTTTTTTTTTTTTTTTTTTCATGAAAATTCGAGATAATCAAAGATAATAAAAGAGTTGTTGAGTGGGGGGGTAACATATCTTAAAAAAAACTCTTGTGTGATTTTTTTTTCTTTTATTTCCATTGATATCTGAAGCTTTTCACCTGATAGAAAATATTACAATTTACAGAAATGTAGACATAGGTTGATTTAGTATGACGTTCTAGCCAAGTGAGAAAATTTGATTTCTCTTAACCTTTTCAGAAGTGCAAACTCAATTCTCCTCAAAATACAATTAATTAGGTTTTATAATCCGTAGGGAATTCAATTCTCTATTTTCCACAGATAGCCAAATGGTGAGCAATCAAAAACGTTGTTGCAAGGAAGGTGTTTCTCCTTTGTGAATCGTCTTGCAAAATGAATTACTTATTGAATAGATATATCCAGCAGGAATATTGCTTTGAATATGATCGTATATTAGTAGATACTAGCAAAATAAATAAAAAACACCCTCCAGGCAATGTAAAAATAAATTTTTGAAAGATATTGCTTGAGGAGGTGGAAGTTTTAAATGTCAGAGAGTTTGAACCATAAATCATGAAATCATCAAATTTATTAAAGGAGCAAAAAAATAAATAAATAAATAAATAAAAAATAAAACAATTTGAAATCGAAACTAAGTTCTATTAACTTTGAATATCTATTAAAATAAAACAAACTATATATAAATATATGATACTGCGGATGTATCTATTAAAACTTGTTTTAAAAAACAATGAGGACTGTCTAATGTTGCATGCTCAAATTTTGAGTGAATTTATTGTATGTTATGATGATTTTGGGTATAGTGACGTAAGCAGTGACGTAGTTTTTGTTACAGACAAAAACCGGAAGCGAATCTCCATTATTAATAGATTTATATGTTTTGGTTGTGACAATTTTACAATTACCTAAATATACTAATCACTTTCAAGAAGTGTGTAAAAAAGCTTTCCCAAGTTTAAGATCTTTACTTATTCATTCAAATATCAACTGAGAATTCTTAGACCAATATTACGTTAGAACTGCTGTTTCCCTGATAGACATCATGAAGAGAAATTCTCAATATGACACGATGATAATCTCATAAGGTTATGAGGAATATCCATTCATACGAATGTCTTTATTTGCCAAAAAAGAAATACCTATTAACTATTCTTTTTTATTCAAGCCTAGTAATAGCTATCTATTAATAATAGAGATTCACTTCCGGTTTTTGTCTGTAACAAAAACTACATCACTGCTTACGTCACTATACCTGAAATCGTCATAATAGAATAAATACACTCAAAATTTGAGCATGCAACATTAGACAGTCTCATTGTTTTTTAAAACAAGTTTTAATAAATACATGACTGGTATTATATATCTATATATAGTTTGTTTTATTTTAATACATATTTAAAGTTTAAATTTCGAATTGTTTTAATTTTTAGTCCTTTAATGAATTTGATGATTTTACTTACTTAGGGTACAAACTCGATGACATTGAATTTTTTACTCCCACCCTCAGGCAATATGTTTCAAAAATCTATTTTTACATCGCCCGGAGGGTGTTTTTTATTTTGTAATAGTCCCATTAATGTATATACTTTTCTGTTTGTAAAATACATGATATTTAAAAGATAACTGAATTAATCTACTCATTTATAATAATTTCTACTATATATTCCACTCAGAGATTTTGACGACAGAACTAAAACGCCTAAAATGGTGATAAGAATCGTAACACAGACAAGTATCAAAATCAAGTAAAATCATTGGGAAAAAAAATGATAAATCCGATTATCCCTCACAATTTATTGCTTGGCGTATATTTCTATATTTCTATATTTCTTTCTATATCTAATGGTGTTCAAAGTACGTAATCTATGCATATTATAAATATATATGACACTAGAGTATCTCCTTGTAGGACTCCAGCGACGATGTCAAAGAAATATGTCTCCATCAGGTGAACGTACCATGGCTTTGGTGTTTTGATAGAGCATCATTATGGTGGTAACTGTTTCTTTGGGGAGGCCGTATCTCTCTCTCTCTCTCTATATATATATATATATATATATATATATATATATAGTGAATAGAAGAAAGAAAGTCACCCTCAATTATAAATCAATGTTGTTTTAATGTTAGATTTGGATTTGGATTTCAACAATTGTTAGTCATCAAGATTATTATGCCTACTTTAATTGATACATTTCTTTATCTATAAAACATTTTACATTAGTTATTATCAAATTTCTGTATCCGCCCTGTCTCCTGGGGCGTTAGAATGCACCGACTGCACCTCTGCATAGGGGTAAGACTCCCCCAATGGGGCCACCTGTTGGCCGTGGGTGGCGACCTGTGATGCTTAATGATGGAGCCCAGGTGGATGAGCAGTTAATGACATGCAATACTCCACTTTGGCCCTATCTTGGGCTAGACGGTCGGTCGGAGAGGCCCCCTCCGATCAATCAGCTGGTCACGTCAAGCCCTAGCACCTATATGATTGCCCCAACCCTATTGCCCTTATGGCAAGCCCCAACCCCTTTTTATCATATGGGTGCTAGAAGGCGGTGGCTGAGGGTCTACATGTCCTGGGAATGACGTTAAACTCTATCTGATGGTGAGTTTCCAGTTCTAGAGGTTTGGGGAATGTGGAGCACCCGTTCATCACCATTGCTCCCTGGTCCATTCTGACCCGGAGTGGTAGTACCTGTTAGGGTCCCATCTATGGGTTAAATAGAAAAATGTATTTATAAAAAAATTGTATTATCCATTAGGAATTGATTTATTTCAAAACTTTATCGGCATTAAATGACCCACTGAGGTTGATATGCCATAAAACAAAACAAACAAACCAAAATTTCTGTATGCAATTTACTATTCAAATATTCAAACGCATTTTGTGGCTTGCAAGAAATTGTAGAGCAAATAAAATTATCCATTGTTATCCATACCAAAGGCCACAAGTCTTCTTCATCCAAAGAAGTGATGATGCTGTATCTATGAAAAGGGAGGACCCTCTACTATAAGCTCAATAGAAAACCCAAGCAATTCATTCAAGCACTAAACAATTGAAGGCAGTAGTTAATAAAAAATTTTTAAAAAAGTGGAATCAGTTAAGATAGGAGGTATAATTTTCCATCACTAGACTGCGTGTTTCTTTAATGGTCAGGGGAAAATTATTACAGCTTGGCTGACATGTTTTGACTCATCTTTCATATTCATTGGATATTACACCTTTACTGGATTCTCTTAATTAAAAGAATTTCAATTCCCTGGGAGACTGCAAAAGGCACTTAAAATCATTTTTGCTGAGAAAGATTTTTTAATTTCTGGGGGGTGGGGATTATTAATATTGCCTGATGTGATTGTGAAACAAAATGGTAATTATGGTATTCAATAAAGTTAATGTCAACATTTATCTAATAAACCAAATAAACATTTTTGACCAAAAAAATACTATTTTATATGAAAGTAAAATAGTCCTCAAAGCCTGTCTTTTTTCTTTTTTCATTTTTCTTCTTTTTTTTTTTTTTTTTTTTTTCTTTTTTCTTTTTTCTTTTTTCTTTTTTTTTTCTTTTTTATTTTTCATTTCATTTTTATTTTTTATTTTTTATTTTTTCTTTTTTTTTTTTTTTCTTTTTTTTTCATTTTTATTTTTTTTTCATTTTTATTTTTTATTTTTTATTTCATTTTTATTTTTTTATTTCATTTTTATTTTTTTTTCATTTTTATTTTTTATTTTTTATTTCTTTTTATTTTTTTATTTTTTCTTTCATTTTTTCTTTTATTTTTTTCTTTAACTTTTTTTACTTTCTCGCCTTTCATTTTTCTTTCAACTTTTTCTTTCTTTTCTCTCCTATTTCTTTTTTGCTTCCTAAAACTTATATTTCCTTTTCTCTTTTCATTCTTTTCTCTTTTTTTTTTTATCTTTCTTTTAAAATTTTTTTTTTTTTCTTTATCTTCTTTTTCTTCTTTCTGTTTTTCAAACTTTTGTTTTTTCTTTAATATTGTTTTCATTTACTCATTTTCTCTTCTTATTTTTTTGTCTTCCTTTCTAACACACTTTTCTCCTCTTATTCTTTCTTTCCTTCTCTTATTCTTTCTTTCCTTCTCCCTTATTCTTTCTTTCCTTATTCCTATCTACATTTCTCTCTTTCCACTTCATCTTCTTTTTACTTTTTGAAGATTTTTAAAATTCAACACTTCAAATCTGATGATAGAGAGAAGATAGCACTTGGATTTAAACTCAATTACTTAGTTATCTTTCTTCTTAATCTTTTCCTATGTGCTTTTCCCTATACAACTGCTACAGAGTGTTCCCCCCCCCTTCTACGCTTGCCTTATCGTTTGCCTCTACAGAACCAAGAAAAGACTCAGCCATAATCCTTTCTCTCTGTTGTCATAGTTGCTGTTACTGTTTTCATTGATCCTCATGTAGTTCACATTCATTCCTATCAGCCAAATACTGACAACCTGCCTCTGTCTTTTGATCAATACACCCTTCTCTCTCTCTCTCTCTCTCTCTCTCTCTCTACCACCTCTCTCTCTCTCTACCACCCCTCTCTCTCTCTCTCTCTCTTCTTCTCTCTCTCTCTCTCTCTCTCTCTCTACCATCTCTCTCTATCTCTCCTCTCTACTCCTCTCTCTCTCTCTCATCTCTTCTCCTCTCTCTACCCACCTCTCTCTCTCTCATCTCTCTCTCTCTCTACCACCTCTCTCTCTCTCTACCACATAGTCTCTCTACCACCTCTCTCTCTCTCTCTTCTACCCCTTCTCTCTCTCTCTACCAGCTCTCTTCTCTCTCCTCTACGACCTCTCTCTCTCCCTCTCTCTACCACCTCTCTCTCTCCCTCTCTCTACCACCGGTCTCTCTTCTCTCTCTCTATCCACTCTCTCTCTCTCTTCTAAACGACACCTCTATCTCTCTCTCTCTCTCTACCAACCTCTCTCTCTACACCTTCTCTCTCTCTCGTACTTTACACATCTCTCTCGTCTCTACACTCTCTCTACCTTCACTCTAACTCTCTCTCTCCCTACCACCTCTCCATCATATATACTCTCACCTCTCTCTCTTTCTACCACCTCTCTCTCTCCCCTATATATACCCTCTCTCTCTCTATACTCATACATATCAGCACCTCTCTCTCTCTTACCACACCATCTCTCTCTCGTACCACCTCTCTCTCTCTCCTTAAACCATCTCTGTCTCTCTCTAAAACCACATATATAATAATCTACCATCTCTCTCTCTCTCTACAACCGTTATTCTCTTCATACATCTATTATTCATATATAGCTTCTACGACATCTCTCCTCATATATACCCCTCTCTCTCTCTCACACCTCTCCTCTTCCATCCACCTCCTCTCTACGCATCTCTTCACCACCTTCTCTACCACCCTCTAATCCCTCTCTCTTCACACCTCATCTCTCTCTCTCTACACCTCTATCCTATCGACACTCTCTCTCTCTCTCTCTCTCTAACTCTCTACCACCTCTCTCTCATATACACCCATCTCTCTACTATATACTCTCTCTACCACCTCTGCATCTCTCTCTCCGACTCTCTCTCTCTCTTCTCTCTACTCTCCACCCCCTTCTCATCATCTCTCTCTCCTCTACCCCATCTCTCTCTCTCTACCGCATCTCTCTCTCTCTCTCTACCACTAACACATTAACTAACTTTCTATACCACTTCGTCATTACACCTCTCTCCTCTCTCTCTACAATTTATACCCCTCTTCTGCTCTCATCTCAATTTAACCTTCCAACCTTAAACTTCCATTTCCTCTCTACAATCTTCGCTTTTCGTACCCCTCTCTCTCATCTCTCTCTCATCTAACACCTCCTATCTCTACTCTCTCTACCACCATCTCTCTGCCTCTCGTCTACACTTCGTCTTCCTACATCTCTCTCTCTCTCTCTCTACAATCTCTTTCATACACATCTCTTAACTCTCTCTCTCCCTCTCTCTTACCTCTTCCCTCTCTCTCTCTCTCTCTCTCGTAAATCATCTCTCTCCCCTCTCTCTCTTACCATCTCTCCTCTCTCTAAATCTCTCTTCTACCACCCTTCTTATCAACCTTCCTCTCTCTCATCTCAATCTCTCTCTTACACAGCTCTCTCTCTCTCTCTCTCAACCTCCTCTCTACCCTTCTACTACCACTCTCTCTCTCTCTCTCTTACACCCCTCCTCTCTCTACCAACCTCTCATCTCTCTCTCTACCTTCTCCTCTCTTCTCTCTACTTCTTCTTCTAACCTTCCTCTCATCTCTCATCCTCCTCCTCAACCTCCTCATAACTCTCTTCTAAAACCAGACTTTCACTTCTTCTCTGCTCTCTCTTAAAAACACCCATCCTCTCTTACTCCTCATCTCTTCCTACCATCTCTCTCCACACGCATCTCTCTAATGCTACCACCCACTCTCGAAACATCTCAATCTCTCTTCTCCACCATCTCTCTCTTTCACCTTCTCTAACTCAAACCTCTACCAGTCCTTCTCTCTCTCTACCACTCCTCTCTCTCTCTCTCTCTCTCTCTCATCCTCATCTCTCTCTCTCTACCAACCCATCTCTCCTCCTCTCTACCCACCCCTCTCTCTCTCTCTCTCTCTCGCTCTCTCTCTCATCTCTCTCTCTCTCTTTTCTCTCTCTCTCCTTAATTTCTTCTAATTACTATATCTATTTAAACTCTACTCTCATAATTTCAGCATTTCTTTAAACCCCTTTTTGCTGATTTCTTACTCCAAAATTATCCATCTTTTTTATAATTAAACTCTTCTCTTCATTTGATTTAATAAAAACAAAGTTCCCATATCTACAAAAAATAAAATCAGAATTTCTTTCTTTTCTTTCACTTATATATATATGTACATCTAATCCCACACATACACACAAAGTTATCGTTCTGTTTTTGTAAACATTTTATCTCTTTAATTTCAATGCTAAAAATTTCCTTTTTTTTTCTTTCTTTTTTAAAAAAATCTTACTACATTTTTTTATATCTAGATTTCTGTATATGTGTATTTAAATCTTAGTCTCGTTTTTTATATAACTAAACTATTTTAGTCTCTTTAACTTGAAATATGTAAATACTCTCTTCTACGCTGATATACTGATAGGACACCTAGTACATCAATATAGAATAATTGTACATCTTTAGTTGTTGTGATAGTCACAATGTTTTGTGCCGTTATACCCTTTGGTTTTCCTTTAAATATGTCATAGTTGGTAACCTTCAGGGAATTTCTAACCATAAACTATTTATTCAATTCACAGATCGTTCTTATTCCAATTCCATGTCCATACTTAGAGGATATTTTGTCTCTTGATTCTTTTTTAGTTAATTTGTTCCTTGAAATGTCATCTGTTTGTTTCTTCCAGTGAATCTGATTTGATAACTTTTTGCACAACCTAACAACTTTGAGAATATCAATGTATAATAATATCAATTCATAATCATAAATTCTGACAAAAATTAAATAGTATTCACTTATTATCTCTTATTCCAGATTCATTTTTAATAGCATCTATCTTTGTATTTATCAAAATTGTTAGAATTATCCTTCATTCATGTATCATGTATAAAATGCTTTTTTTAAATTTATGTATCAATAGATATTTCTTTTAGTTTTTATTCTAAATTAACTACTTATATTGGTGAGAGAGAGAGAGAGAGTACTGAAGTTCTCTCTCGGTTTTTTTAGGAAGTGCGTCCTGGTCTCCTGCTCAAAAATTGCTACCCGGTGACTATTAAAATAATGACCCGCAGCTCAGTCTATTCAAACTATCCATCTTCATATTCTATCTATCTATCTACTCTATATCTATCTCAATTTGTTCATGTGTATCTATATTATAATATACTAAAGATTTTTTTTTATTCATATTTTGTTTTTTAATTGTCTTGTTTTATTAGTTTAAAGTAAAAAGTAAAGTCGCCGGGGCGGCCTAAAGTCGGTATCCAGCCAGTCAGCGAGGGAGTCTATCCCCTTTTCAATAGCGCTAGACCAAGGAGATTTGTTTTTGGCATCTGAGGTGGAGTGCCCACATACCGTCAGCTCCTTACTTTACCACCGCAGAATCCCTGTGCTACTCATAACGCTGAGTTGGCGAGGACCAGTATCGAACTAGGAACCATTGTGGTTTCTAGCGAATGCTTCTACGCGACTGAGCTAACCCGGCACAACAAAAAAGAAGCACCCCCCCCAAATAATTTACTTGTCGAAAATATCTATCTATCTCCATTTGAGATAAACATTAAAAAAGTAGATATTTTATTATATCAATGCTAATACAAACGTTTCGGTTTCTTTCTTTAAACCTTCATCAGGATGTATTATGTCATCTATAAAATGTATCAATCAATTTCTCCACCCCATAATACATCCTGATGAAGGTTTAAAGAAACCGAAACATTTAAGCGTCGATGAATAAATTCATCTTATTTTTGGAACATTGTTTTTTTTCAAATTTCTTAAATATATATATATATATGTAAATACAGCTCTTACAGAAGTAATTGAGCCCTCTATAATCATTTCTCCAATAATAATAAAAATTTAAACCTATATTTAATATATATATATATATATATTATATATATATATATATATATAATATATATCTAAGACAAAATTTGTTTGCTACAAAAAATGAAAAACAGTAAAGAATAATTTATTGTTTATCAAAAATAAACAATAATCCATGTTTTTTTTTTTTTGTTTTTGTTTTTTTTTTTTTTTTTAAAGAATTGACATCAGAAAAATCTCAGAGCAAAATCTCGGAAATTTTTCCTTGTTCTTTCTATGAATTCAATCTAAAAATTGTGTGGGTGTATTTTCCTATTCACTTGTGTGCATGCATGCATTTATTTTGCAAGTCTATTTAAATCTCAGAATCAGTGAATGTCTATTTATTATTTATATTTGCCTCTATGTATATATATTTACATAAGTAAAAATGTATTTCTACATCTATTTTTCATCATTGTAAAGCTTCAATTTGCTTCTTGAAGTTTTAACATTTTTGTTCATCTCAAACAGTCTACTTTAATCTCATATGACTTCTACTCAAATATATAGTTTATTTAGTAAGCTGTTTGGTAAAATTTAGTGAGTTGATATTACCCATAACAAAAAATTCAGTAATTTATGAGGAAGTGCGTCCTGGTCTCCTGCCTCAAGAATTGCTACCCGGTGACTATTAAAATAACGACCCAGCTCAGTCTATTCAAAACTATCCATCTTCATATCTATCTATCTATCTCAATTTGTTCATATTTATCTATATTACTTTAAATACTAAGATTTTTTTTATTCATGTTTGTTTAATGTCTTGTTTTTAGTTTAAATAAACAAGAATTACGACAACCCCCCCCCCAATACATTTACTTGTCGAAAATATCTATCTATCTCGATTTGTTCGTATCTATCTATATTATTTTGTTTGTTTATCTATCTATCTATCTCAGTCTATTCCAAACTATATATCCATCTTCATATCTAAACAAGAATTACGACAAATTATGATAAATAAACAAGAATTACGACGAGCTGGGGTTGTTATTTTGATAGTCACCGGGTAGCGTTTTTTTAGGCGGGAGACCAGGACGCATTTCCTCATAAATTACCAAAAAAGCTTTAGTGATTATTAGTTTAAGTTAATTTTTTTCATGATTTCTCTCTACTCCTATCTGTCATAAAATATCTACATATTCATTCTCGAAAAGTTTTTATAGAGAAAGTCAATACTTAGGAAACTTTATAATTACAAATCCAGAGATTGACCAAATTTTGTTATAGAATAACTGTTATGACCTGTTTAAGGGTCAATGAATAATAACTCAACACGGGTATAAAATGTAGGGAACAGATTGTATTCAGCAATATATATCAACATACAATGGAAGGGTTTCCTTGTTACAGATTACACGGAGAACGGGTATCTGCTACTTCTCCTATTTACATGTGTCCCACTTTCACACGATATGGCACAAGGCCGTTTTATGTGGGGACCACCCACAAGCCGAGACTCATGGGGTGGTAGGTAGAAAAATTGCGTCGATCCCAGCTCTGCCCCTTTAAGTACAATGAGGCAGGTATCTGGGATCGACGCTATTAATTTAGCAGCTCAGTGGACCCCCGTCCCGAAGGTATATCTGCTACTTCTGGTTTGAGTTGCTTTACTCTGTTAAATATATACCCTTTGGGTAAGTCCATGTTCGTGTCATAGGTGAGTCACCTACAACAATAACATAAAAGCATCATGATTAAATTTATAACCTTATAAGACCAAGTATGTAGTTTCATCACAGTATTCTTTACTGATAAAAATGCAGTTTATATAACCCTCATATAAAATATGTTAATGAATTCATACAGGATTAAGTGTAAACAAAATGATTATTTTTTTTTTTTTAATTCATCTTGTTCATAATTAATGTAGGTTTATGAAAAAGCAAGCTTTTCTTTTACCTGAAGGATTCAAGATTAATCAGATTGTAATTAAAACTAGATCAACACCTTCTAAGAGTCACAGCTTCGTTTATCAATTCATGATTTAATTCTCAATCATTAATAAATCCTAGAAGCTGTTTAGTGAACGGGTTATGAATTTAGAATTTCAACAAATTATTGCAAGAATTAAATTATTACTTTGAGGCACTAGATTTTGCTTCATTAAAAAAAATTCTAATCACTTTCCAAATCTAAAATCAAAGAATTTCTCATTGTTATTTTACTTTAACTTTCTGTTTAATTCCATGTTATATTTTTTTTAAAAAAAATCTTTATGATGATAAGTGTTTTCATGTTTTGTTTTAATTCATTCTCAGATTAATGAAAACCAAATCAGCTCAGTATTTCTGCGTTATTCGGACTATTGTCCCCATTTTCATTGTTATCTGTACAACGTTTTGGCCGATATGCCCTCCGGCTTTCTTCAGCTATTTCTTCTCAGACTCGGGAACCTTCTTTTCGAACTCGGCCTAGTGGATAAGGCAGTTAGGTTAAGACAGTTCTAAGTGACAGTTATCTCTGGATCCCGGTTCAATCCTGAGTAGAAGCAGTAACATAGAAAAATAATTAACACAACTCCTACCCCAGCTATGGTTACCGGAATGAGAACAGGATATCCCCGTGGATTAAATAAAGGGATAGTGAACCCAATGTGATGGCTCCCGATTACGACAAGAAAGTTCCCGAGTTCAAAAAAAAAGATTCCCGAGTCCAAGAAGGTTCCCAAGTCCAACAAGAAATACCTGAAGAAGGCTGAAATGTTGTACAAATAACATGAAGATGGGGACAATAGTCCGAATAACACAGATAATACTAATCTTCAAGCCTCATCTCAAGCATTCAGAGAAATAGCAAATCAGCTCAGTTCAATATATTTGTTGTAAACTTCAGCTATAAAAGCAATACGTAATGAAAGAAGTATAAATTTATTCTTCATTATTAACATTAATGATTCCCCAATCAAGACTATTCTTTCACCCGATAGGTTTATCTTTAGTTTTCCTAAGTATGATGTAATTTTGGCACCAGTTAAATTTTTGGACTAAAACTTCTTAATTTTCCTTCTAGTTTGTTTGTTTATTGATTTTAACGGCATATCAACCCGTCCGGGGTTATGTCATGCCTACCGGTTATGATGTAATACATATTGTGTATTTATATTTATACTTTTTAGTAATTGGTTTTAACAATGTGTTAACATTATTGGGGGTTATGTTGAATGGTATTGGTTTGTTTCATGTCTATATTCTATGGTATATTTTTGTTTCCCTCAAAAAAGAGAGAATATCCTCCATGTTGACATTTTCAAACAGATCTTTCATATTGTTTGCTTTAAAATAACGGTTTCTGATGTGAGCAAAAAACCTGCATTCCATGAATAAGTGTTTAACTGTCAAAGGTGTTTGACATGTTTCACATTGTGGTTGTTGTTCTTGCTTGAGTATATTGGAGTGCGTTAGTCTTGTATGACCAATGCGTAATCAGATTGTTTATATGGCTATTGTTTTTTTATCGATGCTTTAAAATGATCGTTTTTTTTTTTTAATTTTTTATTATTATTTTTTATTATTATTTTATTATTTTATTAAATATTATTATTTTATTATTATTATTTTATTTTTATTATTATTTATTTATTATTTATTATTATTATTATATTATATTATTATTATTTTATTATTATTTTTATTAAATAATTTTTATTTAAATTTATTTTATTATTTATTATTTTATTATTATTATTATTATTATTATTATTATTATTTATTATTATTATTTATTATTTATTATTATTATTATTATTATTATATTATATTATTATTATTTTATTATTATTTTTATTAAATAATTTTTATTTAAGTAATTATTTTTATTAAATATTATTATTTTATTATTATTATTTATTATTATTATTATTATTATTATTATTTATTATTATTATTATTTATTATTATTATTATTATTATTATAATTTTATTTATTATTAAATATTATTTATTATTTTATTATTATTATTATTATTTATTATTTATTTATTATTATTATTATATTATATTATATTATTATTATTTTTTATTATTTTTATTAAATAATTTTTATTTAAATAATTATTTTTATTAAATATTATTATTTTATTATTATTATTTTATTATTATTATTATTATTTATTTATTATTATTTTTATTTATTTATTATTATTATTATTATTATTATTATATTATTATATTATATTATTATTATTTTATTTATTATTTTTTTAAATTATTTTTTTTATTTTTTATTTTATTTTTTATCGATGCTTTAGAATAACGGTTTCCTTCTAGGTATAAGTTCAGTAGATAAATCTTTACTTCATTTTAACAACTCTTCATATAATATCAGATTTCATTCTTCATAATTTATCATGGAACTATTTAATATATTGTTATTAGTACATATATGGATGCTTATATCTACTTTTTCTTTTAGAGAGTTTATTTATTTATCTGTTGCTTGTGCATTTATGATGCAACTAAAAAAACTAAAACGAAATGAAAGGCAGATATCTTATTATAATGGAGATTGTGTGTTTTTCTGTCTGTAACCGAAACTATTTTACTATACAAATCACAATTCCTTTTGTTATTTACATCACATTCTCCATGATATTATTATTATTTAAACCTCGATTATTAATAAAATTGTTTTACATTATTAATACTGTTAACCATATCTACATATTAATAACATATAATTGTATTTATATATACAACAAAATAGCGGTTTACAGTGTGAACGGGAAGGTTAATTTGCATATTGATATTAAAAATGCGATTTTAATAAATATGTGCTTGGTATTATTGATTTCTAATTATTTGGTTTTATTTTAATGAATATAAGCAAAAATCTCTTCAATGAATCCTAAATGAAATCCATTAACAAGAAAAAATAACTGTCATTTTATTCTTTACTTCCTCTTTTAACTAAATACTTAAATTAGAAAAAATAACAATGAAAGACAAGAGTAATAGAAGAGTAAGTTTCAGTTGTTTCTATTTTTATTATACCCCTCTGTTTCAAATCTTTTTAACTGCATTCTTATTTAGTTTCATTAGCCTTTCTAATTTAATATATATTTTATTACATTAAAACTTAAATACGTGCACCCGGAGGGTGCATATATTTGCTAGTACATTTAATTGATGAAAAATATATTTAATTACAATTAACAATGAATGAGGACATGCTGAAAGAAATCATACACACACACACACACACACACACACATATATCAGAATTCACATAGAGGCCAATGTTCCCTGCTGCTTTTGTTAAATTCGCTACAAGGGGACAGTTGACAACCAACGCTAATAACACAAACAGTTAACTTGGGTTATCTTTCTTGAAGAGAACTCTTCTCTTTTATGAAACCCTTTTCACGTGCCCATGCGTTTTTACTTTCCATCTCTTGCTCGAGGCAACTGTGAGGAACACTCTCAGCTTTCTCCAGACTATGTAGCAAGGATTCGGCCTGTGCAGATGTATTTACAAGAAGTGCCAGATCATCTGCGTAGTCTATGCCTATAAGGGCATTATATATCTTGACATCTATAGCAGTAAGTGTTATGCCTCTGAAGAAGCGTTTTCACGCGATGGGAAATATAAAGCTAAAAATTGTTTTTTTTTAAACTGTGACGTGGATCGTGTTCACATGATGTAATGTTATGACGTTAAATTTGTATTTAAAAACATTATAATCAAACAAACTTGCTTTGGTGTTAATGCACACAGTGTTTAGATGAATTTTTTTTTTTTTTTTTTTAAATAAATAAAAGGAGAGCGAAAATTAAGGGATCAATTAGGGTCAGGTGGTAAGTGACACAGTAAAATTTGTTCAAATGCCTACATTTTGAAACGAGTTCACTTCTCTTATTTAACAAGTTATTGCTTGTATTTTGTAATATACACAATGCCTGAAAACGTGAAAACGCTTCATATAAACGCTAAAAAATTACTGGTTTTTAAGATCTCAACCATTTCACGACTGATTTTTTAAGATCTCAACCATTGAACTCATCTGACGATTGGATTACCATGAAACTTCAAGTTATGAGTGTAAAACCATAATATTACCATTGATTATAAATCTGCTCTGCTTTATTAGCATTGAACACCTTTTCATGCCAATACTTTTCTCATTTTTTCATTCACTATTCATTATATATTATATATATATATATATATATTAGAAACATGGCATACTTTTTTTTTTTAAATTTGAATTAAAATTAAGAATGCTAAGATATATCGGAAAAGTGCACTGCTCCCCTACCCAAGCTCTTTCAACATTTATTTCTTCAGCCATTGGACTTCTGTTCATTTCTAACTCCCAAGAGCAACTGTCACCCTTACTCTGTCACTCAATATATAAACCTGTTTTGGGTGGGGGTGAAAGCTGTCCAGTTTCCTCACGTGACGTGAGTACGTGATCCAGGCTTCGCTAACTCCAGAAAAAGAAAAAATGGTAAAACCATAAAGAATATGGCAAATGTGTTCAATTATCAAAACTACAGAATTTCTGATGCAACACAACCCCCCCCCCAAAAAAAAAAGGAAAAGGAAAGAATTGTATTTCCCTGGTGAAAGTCACATAGAGAGGTATTGTCTTGAATATCTAAAAAATCTTTTTTAAGTTTCAAATATAAAAATTCAGAATAAAGTATCATGATCTATTTACTTCAATGGGCCGGGTTAGCTCAGTCGGTAGAGCGTTCAGCTAGAAACCACAAGGTTCCTAGTTCGATACCGGTCCTCGCCAACTCAGCATCATATTGTTGTCATATTGTCATAAGGTTGTCATATTGTCTTTATTGAAATGATTTTTTTACCTAGACTCATATTTTTTTTTGTGTTCAAAATGTATCGAGATTAAAGTTTTATTTACCAAAACAGTAATAAACAACTTACAGTGGATTAGGTTGGATTTCACCTTTGTAATATTTTTTCTTCCATTCTTCCTCTTCATTTGTTATTTTGTAACTTCTTTCCTCGAATAGATAACTGTCCTTGCTTCAGGTGAATTTCAGTATTGTTGCATAAGCAAATGTAGATATCTCCGATTCACTAATCAGCATTTCAATCCGCACACACAACTGCAATAATAAAAGATACTTACACTCGCCAACAAAACAAACATAAGGTGGAGATGCCAAAATCGGAAGTGTCCTCTATCGTAGCCTAAAACAGAATGACCATTTTAACACATATCTGCGCAATGGGCTCTGATCGGGAGTTCCGCTTTGATAATCAACTCCTGACATTAAATAAAATAAAATTGGTAAATAAAATTCGCATTTTCATCCAATGAAAGCGATTCCCAGGTGAAATGAAAATAACTTCAATTGATCCCATTTGGGCTGCGGCTCTATATAAATAAACAGCTCTGAAAAGCCGACAGACAGAAGGGTTCAGGCGTCAAGCGAATGCACACCAGCGAGGGCTAGCAAGCGAAAGATACATCATAAGGCGGCCAACCTCCACACATCCCAACCCCTGCTCTCACCGACCATCCTAACTTAAGGGAGCGGCACCAATTCTCCTACTATTATACACGATACAAGAATATCAAACACAATATTCTGCCTACAACTCGTTTCAGCAGCCGCTAACGACTACTAAAAACACAAGACAAGCTCACATAATCAACACCTAGCACTACAACTGATTCGGCCACCGGACACTCACCGACTTTTATTCAAGACACAACTATCACCAAAATTATCCTTTAATTTTCATTTCTATCTTTTCACCGTTCTCATGTTATTTTTTAATACAATTTTGAACTTAAAATCTGTGTTTTGTTCTTTTCCTCATCACCATACGCTTGCATGCTAATCCTGTTTATTACAGTATTAATAAAGAGACAAAACTAATCTAACATTGTAAACAACCATATCAATATATAAACCTGTTGTAGCAAGATTGAATTTGGCAAGGACTACTAATGGAAGGGGGAAGAAGAAAGAAATAAGTGAGAGAGTAAAGGTTTAAAAAATAGTGATGAGCAAAAAGGATGAACGATGATTTGACCGGGGCGTGACCCCTGAACGGAGAATTGAGTGTCAACCAGAAGTTTCGGGTGTTGACCGGAACCGGAAGTCACGTGGTGATGAAACAACGAAGAAAGGTACCAATCTCTTTTTGCTTTCGGACGCGTAGGGGAACGGAAGGCTTCTGGTGCCTAGTATGGGGTCACAGTAATTTAACAATGTTCTCTCTCTCTTTCTCTCTGCCTTTCCTCCTCTCTGATACAGCCCACGAGACGAGCACGATAATAAAGGCTAGCAGTTGTGACAACATATTTCTCGCGTTGTAATTTTTATCAACAAGATGACCGCCACGTGCCGAAGACATTTTTAGTACGGTGAATATATACGCTTTGGGTACTGTGACCATATACGACGACGTTACACTTCTTCACAGACACAAACACCAAACAATCTCGGTCTCTACATATTCATACCTTTTCAGATAAAAACTATTTATGCACTGCAGATTTACTAACACGTAAATGTTTGGTTTGGTTTGTTTGTTTTGTTTTGTTTTGTTTTGTTTTACAGTATATCAACCTCAGTGGGTCATTTAATGCCGACAAAGTTTTGAAATAAATTCATTCTTAATGCATAATACAATTTTGTTTATCAACTCATGTTTTTCTATTCAACCTTAGATGGGACCCTAACAGGTACTACGAGATCTAGCGGACCTATATTAGATGGGACCCTAACAGGAGTAATAGCAATTAGTACGGTGAATATATCGCCACCACTGCTCCGTTACATATATACGTTTGGGTACTGTGAAAATACAGCTACATTACTTATATCATTTTGGTACTGTGAAAATACCACAATGTTTGGGTACTGTGAAAATACAGTTACATTACTTATATCATTTTGGTACTGTGAAAATACCACAATGTTTGGGTACTATGAAAATACAGCTACGTTACTTATATGATTTTGGTACTGTGAAAATACCACAACGTTACACCTGTTTTGGGGGGGTCTTTCTTTCTATAAGGTTTTTCATATTGTTTTTATTGAAATAAGTAATCTTTCCTGAACTTTTTGCAGAATTTCAACTGTACTGACGTATATATATAATATATATATATATATATATATATATCTTAAATGCATTTAAATGGAGATTGATTGCACAATGGGACATCCAGCTTTACTTTTTTATTTTTTATTTTTGTATTTGCAGGAAGAAGGCCAATCACCAACATTAGGAGACCAAGAACCTTGTCTAATATCTGAAAGGACTGAGAGTGACCCAGGCAAAAAAATGGCATCCCCACAATCAGGAGGAACGACTTCATCAACTGCTGGTGCTGCAGCATCTGGTATGTATGGTGACAGTGCTGCTGCCAACTGCATCAATCAAGACCAAATGAACGCTCTTAGCTGCAGCATGGATCCCCGATCTGCCTCCCCAGCACTACCACCCCCTCCTCCACTGCCACCCAGTTTCCCTGGTATCTATGAAGGGACCTCTGAGGAGGACGAGTTCCCGCTGCCTCCACCCATAATGGAGGACAGCGGCCGACGTGGTAGTGACTCTACAAGCGGTCCTCCACCTCCTCCCCCGCCGCCACCGCCGCCCCCACCTCTGGAAGTGTTCAGTGCTTTTGTTGTCGGTGGCAGCAGCAGCAGCAGTCCACTGCATCACGAGAGTGGGGCTAGCAGCAGTGCCAGCACCAACAGCGTGCAATTCACACCCCCTCCTCCTCCGCCGCCATTATCCTCCACCCCTCCTCCACCGCCGCCCCCTCCGTCCCTCCTCCAGCAGGATACCGATACTAACACGCTCTATTGGAGGGATACTTCTGAAGGGTCACCGTCTCCTGCTGCTTGCGTTACTAACGCCTCTACCCCTACTACTGTTGATGCATCCACTAATCGGACACCGTCTCCTCCCCAAAGCCCCCAAGCTGTTACCACCTATTCTACTACTTCCACCTCTACTAGCACTACTCCTCCTACTACCAAGCATGTTACTACTACTACAACTCAAACAACCTGTGCTGACAAGTCGATCCAGGCTACCTTACCTGATCCTCATTATTCTGCTGAAATCTATATGCAATCTGCATTTTGTCCCATTGCAGCTCTTTCCATGGAGAGTCCACCACCCCCACCACCGCCGCCTCCACTAATGGTCAATGGCATTGCACCTTCACCACCTCTACCACCTCCACCACAGCCCCCATCAGCACCATCAGAAGGACCAGAACAGAGAACCCTTACTAACGGCAGCATTGTTGGAGATGGACAAGTACAGGACTCCACAGACCAAGAGAGTCGGCGGCACCAAATGTCTTCGAGCAATGGCATTATCCAAAACGAAAAAACTGTTGAGCAGTCCAAGATGGACCTGCCAACTCTGCCTCTCAATGGCATGGCTGAATCTGCTAAGCACTCAATGTCAAATGATGTCCACGATAATAATAAAGCACGGGATAGTTCCAAAGAGGCAAACCGACGGTCACAACATTCTGGTGATATGTCCCCAGAAATGATTGAGAGTTATACAAGTACCGGTTCCATTGAGCAGGATCAGATCTACTATGACATTGTGGAGTACGCTGAAAAACATTTCAATGATCATATCAAAGAGTCAGCTGGAACTGTTATGAAGTCTTTAAAAAAGAGAAAGTCTATGCAGGTAAGAATTTCTTTATTTATATATTTTTCATGAATTTATTTCTTATTTATTCTGATATATGATATGCATGATTTTGATTTTTTGGTTTTTTTTAATCTTTCTTGAGAGCAGGCCTTTATGTCTACATTTGACCCAAATATTGTTGATTTTATGGTACTTTGTTTACTCCTGACAAAATTATATAAAGACACTATGAATAAACGATAATTATGAGAAGTTTTTATATGAACTAAATATGTATTTAATTATGAGAAGATATGAGAAGTTTTTTTTAATCTTTCTTGAGAGCAGGCCTTTATGTCTACATTTGACCCAAATATTGTTGATTTTATGGTACTTTGTTAACTCCTGACAAAATTATATAAAGACACTATGAATAAACGATAATTATGAGAAGTTTTTATATGAACTAAATATGTATTTAATTATGAGAAGATATAAGAAGTTTTTTTTTATCTTTCTTGAGAGCAGACCTATATGTCTACATTTGACCCAAATATTGTTGATTTTATGGTACTTTGTTTACTCCTGACAAAATTATATAAAGACACTATGAATAAACGATAATTATGAGAAGTTTTTATATGAACTAAATATGTATTTAATTATGAGAAGATATGATAAGTTTTTTTTTATCTTTCTTGAGAGCAGACCTATATGTCTACATTTGACCCAAATATTGTTGATTTTATGGTACTTTGTTTACTCCTGACAAAATTATATAAAGACTCTATGAATAAACGATAATTATGAGAAGTTTTTATATGAACTAAATATGTATTTAATTATGAGAAGATAAAAGAAGTTTTTTTTTATCTTTCTTGAGAGCAGGCCTTTATGTCTACATTTGACCCAAATATTGTTGATTTTATGGTACTTTGTTTACTCCTGACAAAATTATATAAAGACACTATGAATAAACGATAATTATGAGAAGTTTTTATATGAACTAAATATGTATTTAATTATGGGAAGATATAAGAAGTTTTTTTTATCTTTCTTGAGAGCAGACCTATATGTCTACATTTGACCCAAATATTGTTGATTTTATGGTACTTTGTTTACTCCTGACAAAATTATATAAAGACTCTATGAATAAACGATAATTATGAGAAGTTTTTATATGAACTAAATATGTATTTAATTATGGGAAGATATAAGAAGTTTTTTTTTTATCTTTCTTGAGAGCAGACCTATATGTCTACATTTGACCCCAAATATTGTTGATTTTATGGTACTTTGTTTACTCCTGACAAAATTATATAAAGACTCTATGAATAAACGATAATTATGAGAAGTTTTTATATGAACTAAATATGTATTTAATTATGAGAAGATAAAAGAAGTTTTTTTTATCTTTCTTGAGAGCAGGCCTTTATGTCTACATTTGACCCAAATATTGTTGATTTTATGGTACTTTGTTTACTCCTGACAAAATTATATAAAGACACTATGAATAAACGATAATTATGAGAAGTTTTTATATGAACTAAATATGTATTTAATTATGGGAAGATATAAGAAGTTTTTTTTTATCTTTCTTGAGAGCAGACCTATATGTCTACATTTGACCCAAATATTGTTGATTTTATGGTACTTTGTTTACTCCTGACAAAATTATATAAAGACTCTATGAATAAACGATAATTATGAGAAGTTTTTATATGAACTAAATATGTATTTAATTATGGGAAGATATAAGAAGTTTTTTTTTATCTTTCTTGAGAGCAGACCTATATGTCTACATTTGACCCAAATATTGTTGATTTTATGGTACTTTGTTTACTCCTGACAAAATTATATAAAGACACTATGAATAAACGATAATTATGAGAAGTTTTTATATGAACTAAATATGTATTTAATTATGAGAAGATATAAGAAGTTTTTTTATCTTTCTTGAGAGCAGGCCTTTATGTCTACATTTGACCCAAATATTGTTGATTTTATGGTACTTTGTTTACTCCTGACAAAATTATATAAAGACTCTATGAATAAACAATAATTATGAGAAGTTTTTATATGAACTAAATATGTATTTAATTATGAGAAGATATAAGAAGTTTTTTTTTATCTTTCTTGAGAGCAGGCCTTTATGTCTACATTTGACCCAAATATTGTTGATTTTATGGTACTTTGTTTACTCCTGACAAAATTATATAAAGACTCTATGAATAAACGATAATTATGAGAAGTTTTTATATGAACTAAATATGTATTTAATTATGAGAAGATATAAGAAGTTTTTTTATCTTTCTTGAGAGCAGGCCTTTATGTCTACATTTGACCCAAATATTGTTGATTTTATGGTACTTTGTTTACTCCTGACAAAATTATATAAAGACTCTATGAATAAACGATAATTATGAGAAGTTTTTATATGAACTAAATATGTATTTAATTATGAGAAGATATAAGAAGTTTTTTTTATCTTTCTTGAGAGCAGGCCTTTATGTCTACATTTGACCCAAATATTGTTGATTTTATGGTACTTTGTTTACTCCTGACAAAATTATATAAAGATGTAGGAAAGGTTCAAAGTTATATATACTTGAATATAAGACTCCGACAACGGTTGACAGACAAAACATTTAATATAGTACAGCACATGGATAAGACGAGATACATGATACATAGGTAAAACAAAGTTACATGTAGAAAGATAAATACACATTCATGAATGGTACAAGATATACAAAAAGTACAGACATGAGACTAAGAATAGTCCATGCTGTGTTAATTCACTTACAGTAATGTAAGAGGGGTGCGAAGCCCCAACGAGAAGGGGTAGACCAAAATCTACCCCATGTGTCTCGTGGTTACTGGAACAGGAAAAGAGACAGAAGGGTTTGAACCCGGCGCTTAAATATTATAGCCCCTAGCGGGCACCACCAAACTAAACCGGACAGACAACTCTCCCAGGCAAATATGAAACTAACACTACAAAGACACTATGAATAAACGATAATTATGAGAAGTTTTTATATGAACTAAATATGTATTTAATTATGAGAAGATATGATAAGTTTTTTTTATCTTTCTTGAGAGCAGACCTATATGTCTACATTTGACCCAAATATTGTTGATTTTATGGTACTTTGTTTACTCCTGACAAAATTATATAAATACACTATGAGTCATCATGGCTATCAAACTAATTAGCTTATCACTTATAATAAAACTGGTGATCTCTCAAATCTGGTTTAGCTAAACATTTAATTACAATGATTGGTTTCAATTATAGGCTTTATTCACCGGTCATAGCCACCAAATGGCCAGGGAATATCACCTTGGCCAGGAGGAGAAAAATTTTTCTCGATTTGTTTAGCTTTACATTTGAATAGGTATGTCCGCCTAATTCATTAATTATTAATTAATTAATTTTCAAAATTATGTACAACTTCAATTAAGCACATATTCTCCCAAAAATTGTCGGCTAAAAAAAGCCATATCAAAACACATTGTTTGTTTGTTTACTTTATATATATATAAGGCCCCGAAACAGTTTGCACATATGATGCAGTTGTAAACATCCTTTGTTTTTTCATTATATCATATATGTTGGATATAATTTCCATTTTATTTTCACATATATATATATATATACAAAAGCAGGTTTTGTCAAAGACCATAAAATATCTCTTTATAATTTTCAAGTGTAGACAGTCAAGTCTTTTTGTTGTTTTTTGTACATTGGGATCCAGAAAATTGTCCCATATTTTTTACCCAAGTATTTTCAGCCATTTCACTTGTAATCCTCAGGGGGATTATTAGTTGTAGTGATTGTTTGGTGTGACTTTTATTCATTGGAGGTTTTTTTTGTTGGTTTTTTTTCTTATTGTGGTTTATTGAGTTAGGAGAGTAGGGGGTTGCTAAGGTTAATGCCTTAGTTATTAAAGATGTTTAGTATACGTTGCCAGTGTTAAATGCTATTTTATTTATGTTAGATTTTTAATTTTTTTTTCATCAGACTGCTAATTTTATTGAAAATTTTCAGTAAAATTATCATTCTGATGAAACTCATAGGTATATTCAGATACCTGTGGGCAGAAATGGACCTATAACTGCAAAATGGCTGATTTTAAGCTTTTTTCTTTACCAATTATATTGCTCTATTCAATAAAATTGAACATCGAGCTCTCTACTTGGACCTGAACTCTAATATTCCGCCAGTGGAAGAAAGGACCAGCTTAAAATCATCCTAATACCAACTTAACTGGTAACCATCTATGGATATATATATATATATATATATATATATATATATATATATATATATATATATATACCAAACTTGTTGGTAAATCCTCGCAGTGTGAAAAAACCCAGCAAATAGTTTGATTGTAAAAATATACTACCAAACATCACTGGGAAGAAAAAAAATTTTTGGAAAAAAGAAAAGACCAAGATAATCGTACCAACCAAAAATAATCTATTGGTACAATATTTGGCCAAAAGAAAAAACAATTTATATGTATATATATATATATAAGATATATATATTTATACAAACCCGCCAGGAGACTAAAGCTAATAAGTAAAAAGTGCTCCATACCTAAGTAGAGCAAATAATAAAGATAAATCTAATGAGTCAGATAAACCTACTAAAAGTTTCGCTTTTTCGGATCTTAGCCCTAAAGAGCACTAAGCGAAACTTTTAGTAGGTTTATCTGACTCATTAGGTTTATCTTTATATTTTTATATATATATATATATATATATGCATATTTTGGCAGTATATATATATATATATATATATATATATATATATATATATATATGCATATATATATATTAGTGTATAATGCTATAATGTTTTGATATCAAGGTTTAGCCAATATCAAGAGACATAACTAAAATACTTACCCCAACTCATGTATGATAATATTTTCCTTATCAATAAATGATCACATCTAAAAGAAATTTTATTTAATGGTTTTAATTTGCTGAAATTCTCTGTAATTTCAAAAGCACTAAAATTAATGAACAAAAATATTAAAGAAAAAAAATGAAAAATAAGTTTTGAAATTAATAACTTTTTTGAATTAACAAACTCTTCAGTCTGGTAATTTTATGGGACAAATTTTGATAAGATTTAAATAATCCTCCATTTTAATCTTTGGACTTTTCCAATTTGGCTAAAGTTTGTTGGGATTTAAAAATATCATATTTGTATTTATTACAGTATAACCAAAGGCACAAGAAATAAATAAAATATGTCAACAAGATTTTTATTTAATAGCATATATCAACCCATCTGGGGTTATGTCATGCCTAGCAGTTAGGAAGTAATATATGTTGTGTATCTATATTTACACTTTTGAAGTAATTGGTTTTAATAATGTTTTAGCATCATTGGGGATCATGTTGTATGGTATTGATTAGGTTCATCTCTATATTCTATGATATTATTTTATTTCCTTCAAAAAGGACAGAATGTTTTCTATGTTGACTTTTTCAAATAGATCTTTCATATTGTTTGCATTAAAATAACAGTTTCTGATGTGAGCAAAAACCCTGCATTCTATGAGTAAGTGTTTAAGAGTCAAAGGTTTGACATGTTTCACACTGTGGTTGTTGTTCTTGTTTGAGTATATAGGAGTGCATTAGTCTTGTGGGACACAATGATTTGTTTCTTTCTGAACTTCCTTAAGGCTGGTCTCCACTCTCCCAGAGTTTGGGTTTGATTAGGAAGAGTTTGTTGTTGATGTTGTTATTCTAGTATTGTTGCTATTTTGTATGAAGGATTCTATTTATTTTGGGTTTCAACTCAGTATATGGAATCTTGAACTTGTTGGGGATCAAATCTAAAGCCGATTTAGCTGCAGGGTCAACTCTTTCATTCCCCCTCACTCCAATATGATTTGGGATCCAGCTTTTATCAGAATCTCCTTAGAGTTAGACATCGAGTCTAATCTATTCAGGAGTTTAATGATGAGAAGGTCTTCCAGTTTTTTTATTTCTTAATGATAGCAGGGCAGAGAGCGAGTCTGAGAAGATGATAAAGTTTTTGTGGTTATTTTCAGAGATGATATCAAGTGCTAGATCTATTGCATGGGCTTCAGCTGAAAAAAATGGAGCTTTCATTATTTAAAATTGCTGCACATACTGTTTTGTCATTGTCCTTAGAGCCATCAGTAAAGATGTGGAGAAGGTTGGGGTAGTGTTCTAGAATATTGTGGAGTTTATCTTGGTAAGTGCTAGGATGGGGGGGGACTCACTTAGTTCAAAGATTACTTTAGGTTTTTTAATGATCCAAGGTGGTGCTTTAGGTATGATGGTTTCGTGAATATTTGTGAGAGGGGTTTTAGATTCTTCAAGGATGGGTTCAATTCGGAGACCTATTGATTTTTCTTTTTTTTTTTTTTCAAAAACACTCCTTGTATTTTGGTTTGTTGAAGGTGCAGTTAAAAGCTGGGTTGGATGGGCAGGATTTGATTTTCTTTTAGTATTGTAGGCTAGTTTTTCACATCTTAGCCGTGGGGTGCTTCATAAGCATCAACATATAGGCTGTCAACTGGAGAAGTTCTGAAGGCTCCTAATATGTGTCTTTGAGTATAGGTATGTTATTGGTTTATCAACTGCTAATAATATAAAAGAATTAAAGAGACAATATTTAGCAAACTGCTTCCTTCAGGTTATCAGTGGTGTCGAAACCCGGGAATGAACCAGGGACGTTCAGATTATCAGACAGTCGTAGTCGTCATAATTGCTTTGCTCTCACTAGCACTATCCAAATATATCTTCTCTTCCACTCGTTTCGACAGCCAAAATGCTACTGCAGACTTTCTCCCCGATCTGGGAGGGCAGGTCCCCAAATATCCCATTGCTGTGTTTCATTCGTGCTCCTTTACTCTGAATTGCACGTTCGACATTTATCAGCACATGTCAATCCTCACAACGAGACTTTACATCCGGGTTACTCTGTACTGCTCGTGTGGAATTTCACCAGCATTTCAGCAACGAAGAGGTGACGAGTTCAATTTCCGTGGTCACTCGCCACACTCCTCCCCCTCGCACAGACCACACATATCCGGACTCATTTCGTTCGTGGGGGCTGGGAATCTGCTCGTCCACACAAAATATTAAAATTGTATTGAAAGTAATCCTAAGAAACAAAGTGTATTAGAAAAATTGTATTAAAACAGTGCTAGATGCAGTTTAACGTCATACATCGAGCACTCATTGAAATTAGTACTAGAAATAAGACTCGCTTAGCCAGTACATATAGTAATTTAGAGTACGCTCATTTCTGAATGATGTCTAAATAAAATATATATATATATATATATATATATATATTATATATATATATGTGTGTGTGTGTGTGTGTGTGTGACAAATCTGGTAGATTACAAATGTCTAGAGCAAGTCGAACTAATTATGATTAAAGAACCTCATTTAAACTTTTTATTCTTGTGTGAAATTGTATGTTCTTTCTGATAATGCACCCAAATTGTACGTATCTCTATGCTGTAACCCATTATTTAGAGAATAAAAGTTACAGATAGCAGGGTTTTTTGGGGTTTTTTTTAAGTTTACCACAAGATTATTCAACATTTTCATTTCAATACTGCATGTATACACATATATAGTATTAATTTAAAGATATATCACTTTGAACTTAAAAATACCTTTTTAAATACCTATGTTGAATTACATACAAGAAATAGAATACCTATTTATATATGGTTTTTTTTAACAAAGCAGGGTCTGGTGTGCTGAGTTTTGTTTACATTTCTCATAATTTTAAGTTGTTTTTTTTGTTTTTTTTCAAAATTGAAAGTTTGACAAAAAAAAACCGTGACGGTTAAGCAACATCCTTATGTGACATGTTATATATGAAAATAATTCTGAGACTATCTTCTGTTAGTGATAAAGTGTTTTTTTTCTTCTGATCTTATACTTTTTGAAGAAATCTCTGTCGACTTTTGTCTATCGTTTAGTACTCAGCTGGTTATTGGTTTTAAACAGTATAATTTGTTATCTCCAGTCCATTTGCTCACTTATCTATCACGTTAACAACAGGGTAATTAGAGTAGGGTTCAAACAGATGACAAGCTGACAAAATATGTTTAAGTTTTTTGTAACACTGTATTTTAGTGATTTAACAAATAATATCTCCACCGAAAATTTCAGATTTTAAGAAGTAGAAAATCTGCATCAAATCTTTCTTAACTGCTGTAGAAACATTGGGAATTCTCAAGAAAGTATTTAGTGATAATGCTATTAGCCAGAAAAAAAAACCCTGAAGAAGATCTACTCAACAGATCGAAACACTGCAGCGTCGGCTAATAAACTACCACTCATTTGATTTAAACCTGTGTTTTTTCAAATTTCTCACTATACTACATACCTTCGGATTCACTTCCATTTCTCTTCACACACACGCACACATCTATATATATATATATATATATATGTATATAAGTAAAGAAATAACAAAAGACTTAGAGATTTAGCATTATAGTCTATTTCAGGGAGCTTACCACAGGACTACAAAATTCTAAAAAAATTTTTTAAATATATAAATAAAAATCTGTTTTCAAATGCCTTTAAAGTAATAAAAAAATTCATCATTCGCATCTGATGAGTCGGGAGATTTAGACTATTTGTCTAACTCCCTGAAATAGACTATAATGCTAAATCTCTAAGTCTTTTGTTATTTCTTTACTCATATATTTGCTCTGTGACTCTAACATTAAGAGCACACATTGAGCTCTCAAACTGCGACTTGGTTTTGTTTAAATAAAACTCTTGTGTCGGAAGGAAGATTTCTTCTCTGGACTTTTGGATTATATATATATATATATATATATATATATATATATATATATATATATATATATATATGTAAAAATGGAAAAGGAATTGAATCCGACAATATGAGGAAAAATGACTAAAGAAAAGAAAAGTAAATGGATAAAATGAATTTAATCGATATCACATTAATCGATATCACTTACACATGTGTTTCGGTCAGTTTATGTGTGTGAAAATATTTCGCACACATACAAGAATCGACCTTCATCAGAGTGAACATTTATTTTTATGAAATAAACTAAGCTCCGAGAAAAATGTTCAACATGTTATTGATAAATAATAACACTTTATTTTTAATTTTATTTATTTATTTTTTGTAACAATAAAAAACTATTTTGTACCATAACCCCTAAAAAAACAAAAAAACAAATATCCTAATCATAACGGTCTATCTTAGCTATTTCTCAGCATTCCAAATTTTTTTTTAAATTTTCGATTTTCGAATATTTCCAAAAATCTCTGTTGTTTTTTCCCAACGAATTTTTTCATAAAATAAATGTTCACTCTGATGAAGGTCGATTCTTGTATGTGTGCGAAATATTTTCACACACATAAACTGACCGAAACACATGTGTAAGTGATATCGATTAATGTGATATCGATTAAATTCATTTTATCCATTTACATTTTCTTTTCTTTACTCATTTTTCCTCATATATATATATATATATGTGTGTGTGTGTGTGTGTGTGACAAATCTGGTAGATTACAAATGTCTAGAGCCAAGTAGAACTAATTATAATTAAAGAACCTCACTTAAACTTTTTATGACAGGTATTCTCTTTTTTATTACTTAGCTGGTTATTGGATTTAAACAGTATAATTTGTTATCTCCAATCCATTTGCTCACTGATCTATCACGATAACAACAGTAATTAGAGTAGAAACTATAACAATCTATAAATTTCAGTCTTTCATCTCGTCTTTCGGTACAGAGTGCCTTGCACATTACATTATAATAGTCAAGGAAATTCTTATATGACAGAAACAAGAATCCATTTACCTGCATTTTTCTCTATCTTTCTTCTTCTCTAATGAAATTCTACCGCCCTGTCGGTTGGGGCGTTAGAATGCACCGACTGCACCTCTGCAGAGGGATAAGACTCCCCCAATGGGGCCACCTGTTGGCTATGGGTGGCGACCCGTGATGCTTAAGGATAGAGCCCAGGTGGCTGAGCAGTTCATGACATGAATAGAAAAACATGAGTTTATAAACAAAATTGTATTATCCATTAAGAATTGATTTATTTCAAAACTTTATCGACATTAAATGACCCACTGAGGTTGATATGCCATAAAACAAAACAAACAAACAAACAAAATGAAATTCTAAGCAGTCATTTCCAGTCTGTAAAATTCTTGAAACCTATTTCTATTTTGCCATTTTTGTTCCTTTTGCACTCAATCTTTGTGTTACATAATCTATGCATAGATTAATGTCAGCCCCCTGTAATTCTGAAGGGATGGCCCCTTTTCATATCACGGGTGGGACTTTCCATGGAATATTTCAGAAAGCCCGCAAAATATGTGAAGTCACGTGGGACCTGGTTGGCTCTCAGTTTCAGCTTGGACGTCAGGCAGATAAGGCCTTCAGCTGGAGCTCATGCACACGTGCGCTGTGTTAGTTAGATGATGATGTTAGTTAAGTAAATAAAGGTTTAAATAAATAATATGGTTTTGTGGTTGATGAATGTCTTGGCAACAAGACTGACCTAGAAGAAGAAATGAATCAAGGGCAACCAACCAGCAAGAAGAGAGACGCTAGAAGAAGAACGTAAGATGAGCAGAAGAATAATAGAAGTAAAGAAATAGTATACAGCATTTGTCTCCATGTTCTTTCTACTAATTGTTTACTAACTTTTTGATTTCATTGGAGGAAAAGAGAAAAAAATACTCTTTTTATTCACCATTCAAGTGGATAATTCACTAAAAATTAAATTAGAATATTGATAACTTAGACATGAAATTTGTTTTCTAGAATTTCCTAATTGACTGATGTATAGCACTTCTTTCTCAACTTTCTTACTTCCTTATACCAAGGAAACCAGCTTCTGGGGTGGGGGTAATGTGTAACTTTCTTTCTCCAGATATGGGGTCTGTTGTAGCATATTTTTCCACCTTAGTTTTGGTTATAGTTTTCAATATCATGGGGAAGTGGTTCAATTGTCTGAACAATTTCTGATATATAAATTAGTTTAGATTTGATTAGTTTAGTGACCACTGATCACTAAATTTCTTAACTTTTAAATCTAATAATTCGATTTGGTAGAATTCTCAAACTGGTGATACTAAATCAGCAGTAAGTAAACGTCTATTGCTATATACTGTATTTCTTTCGATAAGCTTATACAATTTGACCCTGGAAATGAGTGCTTAGAATTTCATTACAGAAGAAGAAAGACAGAAAAATGCAGATAATAGATTCTCGTTTCTGCAACATAATAAAGCACGTGGTGTAATGGTTAAAGTCTTGGGAAATGGACTTGTCGCCCTGAGTTCAAATCCTGGACTTGGTAATTGCATTTCACTTAGCGCTAATACCCTTGGGAAAGGTATGAATCTTACTCTCCCTCCAGTTATGGGCAAATAGTAGGGCAGACTGGACTCTTTAACCTTGGTTAGGCCACCGGTCTAGGAGAAGGAAAACTCTGAATTCAAACCTGTTAAACTCCGCTTAAAAAATTGACCTTGTGTCACATCCTGCTCATGCAGAGGGGTTGGTAAATATATATATATATATATATATATATATATATATATATATATATATACAATTTGACCCTCATTAATCCAACATGACAAATGTCAAATTAGGGATTTTGCCAGGTCACAGTTTATCTAGATGAATACAATTACTAATCATTGTTGTTATTAGCGACATATTAGTACCACAATCTAGAAAATAGCAAAATTATATGATGATGAAATTATGTAGAACTGGATTGCAGGTAGTTAGATTATATCAATGATCACGTGCTAATTGCATTTCACTTAGTGCTAATACCCTTGGGAAAGGTATGAATCCTACTCTCCCTCCAGCTATGGATAAATAGTAGGACAGACTGGGCTCTTCAACCTTGGTTAGGCAAACGGTCTAGGAGAAGGAAAACTCTGAATTCAAACCTGTTGAACTCCGCTTAAGAAATTGACCTTGTGTGGCATCCTACTCATGCGGAGGGGTTGGTAAATATATATATCAATGATCAGTTTGTATGTGATTGGTAACATCTTATAATTTATGATGCTGAATCTATTCAAAAAAAAAAAAAGTAATATTCTTTGCAGCAAATTTGTTGTGATAACAATGAATAACTAACTGAAAATAGATATAATTTAATCACATTAGCTACAACGTACCTTGTGTATATCCAAACATGTAACACACACCAAATTCTTTAGAAGAAAATATCAGGAAAATATTTTGAAGTATACTGAAGTATTTTCAAGGAAATGAGCTACCTCCTTAAAAACATTGTAAAGCTATAATTGTGTAGTAATCGCTGCCTACAGTCTATGAGGAAAAAGATAAGTTCACAGAATGTAAAGACGAAAGGGAAAGCACATGTACTTTTAACCTTATTTATTTACATATAAACTCAACAACAGTCAATATAACAAAGTACTTAGGGGCAGTACTTACAGTTCATATATCTCCCTCGTTGAGGGGGTATCAGGTTGGGTCTATAGTTGTTACTCCCTCACTGAGGGGAAAGTTCCTTCAGTCACAAGGGACTGAGACAAGAGCTCGTTTCTACGAGGCTCACACGTTGGTACCAAAACCGTAAAGAGGGTTCTTCCCCCAACCTGACAAGGGATGTTACCTTTTCTACTTCCTGTCCCTGAAGGCACAGGAGAGTTCTAGTCCCTACAATTGAATAGAAGGCCATAAGTGGTGCTTGGAAGAAAAGGGAATACTGAATCCCTTTTCAATGAAAGTAGATTAATATACAGGATCATACTGGAAAATATATATGTAGCGAGATGGTGATTTTCCTGAGTTTTGCGAGAATTACTATTAGAAAAGAGAGGAAGAAGAAATAAGAATGAGTAAAGGTTTTAAAAAAAGTGATGAGCACAAAAACGGTTGTCGTGAGTTTGACCGGGGCGTGACCCCCCGAATGGAAAATTGAATGTCAACCTGAAGTTTCGGGTGTTGACCGGAACCGGAAGTCATGTGGTGACGTGGAACAACGAAGAAAAAGACCGGCCTCTTTTTGCTTTCGGACGCGTAGGGTACGGACCGGACCTCTTGTCCTAGTGTGGGATCACAGTAATCTAACAGTGTCCTCTCTTTCTTTCTCTCTGCCTTTCCTCCTCTCCGACACAACCCACGAGACCAGCCCTGGAAATAAAAGCTAAGCAGCTTGTGACGATATATTTCTTGCGTTGTACTTTTTTATCGACAAGATAACCGCCACGTGCCGAACACCTTTTTAGTGTTGTGAATTAGGGGGCACGTTGACAAGACCCGCTATACAACATATATCGATATTAGAATGTTATGTATATCAGTTTGGGTACCGTGAATATACCGCCACGTAACATATATCGCTTTTTGTACTGCGACCATATATTGATATATCGATATTAGAACGTTACATATACATGAGTTGGTAAATATATATATATAATGAACTAACCATCAGTTTTTTATACTTTGCTTGAATATGCTTGAAGAGCAGCTGTAAGTGGTTTAAAGTAAGCAAAGAGTTAAGGGACTCTGTGTGTTCATCCATATCATTTCTCTATTTATAGAATGATTAAATATCCCACAGCAACCCAAGTTGGTTCTAAACTCAAAAAATCACAGAATTGCCAGTCAACTTAATATCAGCCCAGCAACCAGATTCAAGCCTCTCCATGTAGCAGAGAAGATGAGATAAGGACTTTAGCTTTACTTGATGGAC
>CM042168.1:1468095-1570362 GCA_023376005.1 Doryteuthis pealeii
CTAAAATTAATAGATTTCTTCATACAAAATGGCAACAACACTGGAATAACTGTATCCACAATAAACTCTTCCTAATCAAACCCACTTTGGGAGGCTGCAGACCAACTTTAAGGAAGTCTAGAAAGGAACAAGTCATTATATTCCGATTATGCATTGGTCATACAAAACTAACACACTTTTATATACTCAAACAAGAAAAACAACCACAATGTGAAACATGTCAAACACCCCTGACAGTTAAACATTTATTGATGGAATGCAGATTTTTTGCTCACATCAGAAATCGTTATTTTAAAGCAAACAATATGAAAGATCTAATTGAAAATATTAACATAGAGGATATTTTCTCCTTTTTGAGGGAAAAAAAATTATACCATAGAATATAGACATGAAACAAATCAATGCCATACAATATAATCCCCAATAATGCCAAGTATAAACAAGCTTTGAAGATGATTTTTATAAAATCAAAATAGTTCAATATCAGCTTTGAATATGTTATAAAATGTTTTCACTTTAACAGCATTTTGTGGTGTTTTCATATTCTTTTTACTATACTCATACCGTTGGATTCATTTCCTTTCTTTTAACTTATATATGTGTGTGTATATGTGTGTGTCCTCTTAGACGCAACACATTTGAAGCTGTCAGGCCTTCAATACAAAGATACCCACAAAGCCTTCATCAGATGATGACTCTGGGTTCAGGCATGGTTTCGGGGCCGAAGCATCATTACCACTAACCCAGAGCGCCCCAGCAGTATCAAATACAAAGATACCTGTACCTATAAACTAATTTTTATTATCATTGAGTACAAAACTGAATATGACATGAAATATTCAAATATTAACTCCCTAAATCATACATAGTCACCTGATCCAAGATATACCACTCTCTAGAAAAAGAGTTTCGAAATCTACTTCTGCTATCTCATATCAATATATATTAACCATTTTCAGATTGGAGTACCTATAACTAGTTACATATGATTACATGATTTCTTAGAAATATGGGTAATTTATGAGGAAGTGCGTCCCGGTCCCCTGCCTCAAAAATTGCTACCTGGTGACTATCAAAATAACAACCCCAGCTCGTCGTAATTCTTGTTTATTCATCGTAATTTGTCGTAATTCTTGTTTAGATATGAAGATGGATATATAGTTTGGAATAGACTGAGATAGATAGATAGATAGATAGATAGATAAACAAACAAAATAATATAGATAGATATGAACAAATGAAGATAGATAGATATTTTCGACAAGTAAATGTATTTGGGGGGGGGGTCGCATCTTTTTTTTTGTCGTAATTCTTGTTTATTTAAACTAAAAACAAGACATTAAACAAACATGTATAAAAAAAATCATAGTATTTAAAGTAATATAGATAAATATGAACAAATTGAGATAGATAGATATGAAGATGGATAGTTTTGAATAGACTGAACTGGGTTGTTATTTTAATAGTCACCGGGTAGCAATTTTTGGGGCAGGAGACCGGGACGCACTTCCTCATAAATTACCAAAAAAATCTTAGTATTTAAAGTAATATAGATAAATATGAACAAATTGAGATAGATAGATAGATAGATAGATAGATAGATATGAAGATGGATGGTTTTGAATAGACTGAGCTGGGTCGTTATTTTAATGGTCACCGGGTAGCAATTTTTGAGGCAGGAGACCGGGACGCACTTCCTCATAAATTACCCTGATTTTATTTGTATCTTTGTTAAATAATATATTTTAGTAATATATACTTGTTAGAATTTACTTAGTACTAAGTTTAATTCAAGAGAACTCAGATTAAACTCTTTAACAATAATTTGCAAAAGCTTACACTCACTAATCATCATTCGATGGCAGAAGGTCTGATGCATTTTAAACAAAAAACAGGCCAGTTTATATGTAGCAAGAAACTGGTCTACAGCTTCATAACTGGACTATTTGAATGAAGAACTATCCTTGTTAATAGATGAGCAAAAAAGCGAACTTATAAAGAAATTATTCCATAGACATAGTTGTATAAAAGTAGTAGTATGCACAGTAGCTAACATTGGTGCAGTAGGTATTAGATATACTGGTTTGTGAAAGTGTTAATGGTAATACAGAGGTAGACAAGATAACGAGAGTAGAGAGAGAGAGACTATTGAAAGGTAATGCTACCCTCACAACAATCTTATGATGAAAATCAACTGCTGTTATTGATTGATATTGAGTGGTTCATAGTGTAATCTATTATTAACACACTCATATCAACTTGGCTGTTTACATAGTAAAGAGAGCAAAAATAGAGAGAAGAAAAGAAAAACAAAGAATACGAGTGTGAACACTATGGCATTTGTTTGGAAAAAACATTTTTTTTAATCTGTTTCTTTCTCTTTTTTTTTTTTTTTTCACTCATTTCTGCCGAACTCATTTGCTTTTGTAAAGCTATTCAACTGAATTTTTTACATTATAAACTTGTTGCTTTATAAAGAAAAGCAAAACAATTTTATTTATTTTTGAACAAATATTAACTAATCATGTATTCTATAAAGATTTAGGTAATTTATGAGGAAGTGCGTCCCCGGTCTCCTGCCTCAAAAATTGCTACCCGGTGACTATTAAAATAATGATCCAGCTCAGTCTATTCAAAACTATCCATCTTCATATCTATCTATCTATCTCAATTTGTTCATATTTATCTATATTACTTTAAATACTAAGATATTTTTTTATTCATGTTTGTTTAATGTCTTGTTTTTAGTTTAAATAAACAAGAATTACAACAAAAAAAGATTAAACTCCCCCCCCCCAATACATTTACTTGTCGAAAATATCTATCTATCTCCATTTGTTCATATCTATCTATATTATTTTGTTATGATATAAAACATATCAGATTTTTAAAGAATACCAAAAATCATATAATTATTGAATTTTAATGACATTTTTTGGTAACTATTAAATAAAGAGTCACTTTTTTTTTTATAAATACATTTCTATTTTAATATATAAATATATATTCAATTTGTGTGGGTGTGTGGGTGTGTGTGTGTGTGTGTGTTTAGTACTGTTTTAACTTCATGATATTCCATATATACATCTATATTAACAAATGTTAGTTTTCAAAGACAGCCAAACAGTTTGGTGTAAAACTCCAAAATTTGGTATTTACTAAGTAAATAATTAGTAGTAAGTAATAAGTAACTAAGTAGTTCCATAACCTACCCAATATAATGGGTAGGTAATTATTTAACATTTCTTGAAGTCTTGCATTGGATTGCTACCTCCTGGGCTTAGAATGTGTTCAATAACCAACCCTATATAATTGGTAGGTCATTTTCATATTGGGGTAGGGGTGTTCATTAAGAGGGATTTCTAAAAAATAAACAATAGCTTGCAGGAAATCTTTTTACTATTGCACTTTAACATGACAATGACTTTGTTGTAAATTGCAGTTATCCATGGCAAACGTTCATTTTCTTTGCTCATCTAACAACTTCAGTAAAAATTTCCATTCTACTAATTATGTTGTATACCCTTTTCTTACTTTTTACTTCTGGTCATATTTTCTTCTGGCCGGCTTTGCTATTTCTTCATCTATCTTGGTCTGGTCTCTTCTAAGGTCTGGACTTTCTTGGGGACTTCGGGTCTGGTTTTCTGTTAGGGATTTCTCCTTATCAGAAGCCCTGTGTCATTGTTAGTTTTTAAGTAATAAACACAAGACTTCGATTTACTTTGATGTTTCTTTATTTGTAAATCCCCAAACCAGACATCTGCGCAGTGAGACTTACATCCTACGAGCTCGGCTTCTAACTTCTAACTGTCTGAGTTACTTATTATCCTTAAACCGGAAGACAGGGTCTTCTATGCCTTCCGGTTCTCACGATTTATCCCCAGAAGGCAAGGTGAGAGTGAGGTCAAGCGTTGTCACTCATCCTTCAAGGCCGTGGGCTGTAGCTTATAATGGCCATTTTGATTTCTACACTATTGCCATAAATATTAGGTTTCTAATAATTATGTAACACCATGATGAGCCATGGTCCATATGTTTTATACAGAAAGATCAGAATTGTGAAAGTGAAATTGGGAGCATGTGTAATCAATGCATTGATCAACACAGACTTGGTGATATCCATATTAAATATGGAAGAACTTAATCCTACTGTAGTTATTCAGTGACTTACTAGTTACTCAGGCAGATGGAAATATATGGTCTAATTTTATTGGTAATAATTCTTTTAAAAAAAAACACTGTGTTACATAATTATTAGATCCCTAATACTTATATAAGGTAGTATAGAAACATAATGGCGATTAGTGCAGCTGATGGCCTTGTGAGTGAGTGACGGCGCTTGACCTCACTCTCACCTTGCCTTCCGGGGATAAATCGTGAGAACCGGAAGGCATAGAAGACCCTGGAAATATATGGTCTAATTTTATTGGTAATAATTGATTTCTACACTATTGCCATAAATATTAGGTAATATAATAATTATGTAACAATTATGCGTTGTTTGATAATTATTTGATTATTAGACTATAACATGATCATAACTTTGTTGATATAATTTGAATACGCTACAGGTATTTATAAACACCCTGTAATTTAATGCTAATACTCATATAAGGATGGTGCAAAGTTATTAGATACTATGCATACAAATAACTCCGACGAAGGTTAATAGACAAAACATTTAATATACACAGCACATGGATATGAAGATACAAAGTACATGGTAAACAGAGTACATATAAAAAGGGGTACACAAATAAAGATAAAGACACATTCATGAATGATACAGATATACATATATGAGTACAGACATGAGACTAGGAATAGTCCATGCTGTGAGGACTTACAGTAATGTAAGGGGGGCAGAGCCCCAACGAGAGGGGTTAGATAAAATCTATCCCATGTGGCTCGTAGTTGCTGAAACAGGAAAAGAGGACGAAAGGGTTTGAATCCGGCGCTTAAATACTATGGTGCCCTAGCGGGCATCATCAAACTAAAAGGGGCAGACAACTCCACCAGGCGAATACAAACTAACGCTACACTCACTTCCAAAAGACTTAAAACTAAGTGAGTAGAACCGATATTTTCAATCGTACATGTATATTTTATCTCGTTTAAATATCTCTAGTAAATAAGCTACAAAATTAATGCAGTCAAAGAACCGATGATATTAATTAAATATTGACAATATTAATATACAATTACTTACATCCACATTTATATTATTTATTCTATTTACACAATTCCGGCAACGTAGACCTGTGAGATTACATATGACATTGGACTGAACACAGGACGTAACATCCATATACACAAAAGACACAAATTCCCTCAAAAAACAAAAAAAATATCCAAAAGTTCAAAGGACACCACAGCTTATAAACACATATGTTGTTTCCTTTTCATATACAAATGTCAATAAAATAAAGTTATCCAGGATAAATACTAATTTTCTTTGCTCTGCTAACAACTTCTGTAAAATTCCTCTTCATTTCATGCATGTAAGTAATCAAACGGATGGATAACAAATGTATGTCCCATTGAAGTCGGATGCCGGAGATTTATTACCAACTCAACCTTGGCATTTTTGTCTAAACTTGGACTTTCTCCACCAGACAAGAGGAAATACATAAAAAAGATCCAGGATAAAGCTCTAACCGCATCAGCGTGGATATGGCAATCCTACAATGTGACATCAAACCGACAAAATCTGGTGGTATCGTATCCCCATCTTCATTGTTATTTGTACAACGTTTCGGCTGATATGCCCTCTGGCCTTCTTCAGGTATTTCTTGTCCGACTCGGGAACCTTCTTTTCGAACTTAGGAACTTTCTTGTCGTATTCGGGAGCCATCATGGAACTTTGAACCTAACCCTTTATGTAGTCCACGGGGGTATCCTGTTCTCATTCCGCTAACCATAGCTGGGGTAGGAGTTGTGTTAATTAATTATTTTTCTAACTGCTTTCACTCAGGATTGAACTTGGATTCCAGAGATAACTGTCACTTAGAACTGTCTTACCCTAACTACCTTATCCACTCGGCCATGTGTCCGAGAGGTTCCCGAGTCCGAGAAGGTTCCCGAATCCGAGAAGGTTCCCGAAGTCCGACAAGAAATACCTTGAAGAAGGCCGGGGGCATATCGGCCGAAACGTTGTACAAATAACAATGTCCGAATAACGCAGATAATACTAATCTTCATTTAGAGTTAGACTAGGAGATGTATTCTCTGAAGAAAAAAGAACAAGAAAATGGAATGAACCACAAGACAGGTATTAGTCTGTAAACACTATTACATAACTCAGGACTTAATTACTTTAAAGCCCTTTTCAGACTGCGCCAAGAATTGCATTTAAAAACTTAAAACAAACGTGTAACAGGCATTAGTAAAAAGACCTTGGACTAGAAGATAGAGATGCCCGATATTTATTGACAATATTTTCTATAAGATAGAAAATTTAGAGTTAGACTAGGAGATGTATTCTCTGAAGAAAAAAGAACAAGAAATGGGTGAACCACAAGACAGTGTATTATCTGTAACACTATTACATAACTCAGGACTAATTACTTTAAGCCCTTTTCAACTGTCCAAGAATTGCATTAAAAAACTTAACAAACGTTGGAACAGGCATAGTAAAAAGACCTTGGACTAGAAGATAGAATGCCCGATATTTTTGAAAATTGCTTATAAGATAGTAGAAAATTAGAGTTAGACTAGGAGATTGTATTCTCTGAAGAAAAAGAACAAGAAATGGTGAACCACAACAGTCGTGTATATCTGTAACACTATACATAACTCAGGACTTAATACCTTTAAGCCCTTTCAACTGGGCCAAGAATTGCATTTAAAAACTTAACAAACGTGTTAAACAGGCATAGTAAAAGACCTTGGACTAGAAGATAGAATGCGATATTTATTGAAAATTTTCTATAAGATAGAAAATTAGAGTTAGACTAGGAGATGTATTCTCTGAAGAAAAAGAACAAGAAATGGGTGAACCACAAGACAGTGTATTATCTGAACACTATTCCATAACTCAGGACTTAATTACTTTAAGCCCTTTTCAACTGGCCAGAATTGCATTTAAAAAACTTAACAAACGTGTTAACAGGGCATAGTAAAAGACCTTGGACTAGAAGATAGATAGCCGATTATTTATTGAAAATTTCTATAAGATAGAAAATTTAGAGTTAGACTAGGAATGTATTCTCTGAAGAAAAAAGAACAAGAAATGGTGAAACCACAAGACAGGTATTATCTGTAACACTATTCCATAACTCAGGACTTAATTACTTTAAGCCCTTTTCAACTGGCCAAGAATTGCATTAAAAACAACTTAACAAACGTGTTAACAGCCATAGTAAAAGACCTTGGACTAGAAGATAGAATGCCGATATTTATTGAAAATTTCTATAAGATAGAAAATTTAGAGTTAGACTAGGAGATGTATTCTCTGAGAAAAAGAACAAGAAATGGTGTGAACCACAAGACAGTGATTATCTGTAACACTATTCCATAACTCAGGACTTAATTACTTTAAGCCCTTTTCAACTGGCCAAGAATTGCCATTTAAAAACTTAACAAACGTGTTAACAGCATAGTAAAAGACCTTGGACTAGAAGATAGAATGCCGATATTTATTGAAAATTTTCTATAAGATAGAAAATTTAGAGTAGACTAGGAGATGTATTCTCTGAAGAAAAAGAAACAAGAAATGGGTGAACCACAAGACAGTGTATTATCTGTAACACTATTCCATAACTCAGACTTAATTACTTTAAGCCCTTTTCAACTGGCCAAGAATTGCCATTTAAAAAACTTAACAAACGTGTTAACAGCCATAGTAAAAGACCTGGACTAGAAAGATAGAAATGCGATATTATGAAAAATTTTCTATAAGATAGAAAATTTAAGTTAGACTAGGAGATGTATTCTCTGAAGAAAAGAAACAAGAAATGGTGAACCACAAGCAGTGTATTATCTGTAACACTATTTAATATTAAAATAAATGACATTGTAAAAAAAAACATTAATTGTGGAATAACCTGTGCTTTGTTTGTGGATGACTTACTGATCTGTTATAAAGCAAGGAATATGAATCCTATAGAAAGACAAATCCAGATATGCCTCGATAGACTCAACAAATGGACTACAGAGAATGTGTAGAAGTTATCTCCCAGATAACATAGAAATAATATAATACTCACCGTTGCAGTGGGATTCTAACTCGACGGTAGTTAGAATCCCACTGCGACGGTGAAATCCTTCACCACCGCAATGCTAAGATGATCAAAAGGTATAATAGACATACCCATCCCCTTTGCCCACTACAAACTGGTGATATAGTAGCCATCCAGAATCCACTTAATCGCCGGTGGAACACTACTGGCAGGATCGTCACTGTCCTTCCAGATCATCAATACCAAATCAGGGTCGATGGATCAGGAGGGGTCACTCTCAGAAATCGTCGTTTCTCGAAGAATTGGGAGGCCAAAGCAAAACCCACCCGAATGCCAAGTGCAATGCCTGAACTTACAAGCCCTGCAAGCAATACTTCATCTATGCATTCCAATCTCCCAACATCTCCCAGAAATGATGCGCATGCAGCAATTGGACACCCCACAGAGAGCTCTGATAATCAACATGCCTTTAAAGAACAGCTTACTCCTTGTAGAGCCCCGCGTGCAGGCAGGGCTCTACGAGGAGTGATCTGTTCTTTAAGGCCTGCCGTGTTATGTGGGAATAACCTGGAGAGGGCTCGAGGGAATTTCGATGGGCGAAGGCATGTTGATATATCAGTACTCTCTGTGGGGTGTCCAATTGCTGCATGCGCATCATTTCTGGGAGATGTTGGGAGATTGGAATGCATGGATGAAGTATTGCTTGCAGGGATTGTTAGCTCAGGCATTGCACTTGGCATTATATTATTTCTATGTTATCTGGGGGAAAACTTCTACAGAATGGACTTAAATTTTCAAAAGAAAAAACAAAGTGTGTCCACTTCTGCAACCAACATAAACTCCACCTTGACACAGTACTGAAAATTGATCACACCAAAATCCCAATTGTAGAACAATACAAATATCTAGGAATCATTTTTCACTACAAATTCTCCTCATAAATATCAAAAAGTTCAGGAAAATATAATACGTCCAACCTTACAATAGATGAAGATGGAAAATTTCAGGAATCTGTAATGATGACAAATTCGTAGTGTCGGGATCAGTATATTGTCGGATTCATATCCATTTTACCTTTCATACTGTCCACAGAAAAAACAAAATTGGAATTATTTAAATTATATCACCGGAGGCTCAAATTTCGAATATAATACGGATCCCGATACTACGAATTTGTCATCATTACAGATTCCTGAAATTTTCCATCTTCATCTATTGTACGGTTGGACGTATTATATTTTTTAAACTTTCTTTTGTAACCGGAACATTTTCCTGAACTTTTTGATATTTATATACACCTTTACTGCAAACTCTTTTGAGTTTTTTCATGATAAAAATGCTTATAATTTTAAAAAAATAAAATTTATTTTATTTTTAACATAAAATACACATTTTTAAAAATTATTTGAAAATTACGGTACTGATCGAGAGCGTTCTGTGCCTCGTGATTAATGATATATTGATTTCGTTTTTCCATTTACAATGTTGCTTTGATAAAGACCGCATACGGTCGAAACAGATTTCTGTCAGCAAAACTTTAAACATCTTGTTGTTTTTTCTACAAAACTTTCTACACATAAGAAAATATGTAAAAGACCAATGTTGAGTTTTGAGAAAAAAATTAAAACAAGATAAAAAAAAATCATACTGACTGTAGTGAGAGAAGAGACTTACCTCGTGCAAAACGAGCAAGGACTTGCTTTGCGTGCAAGTCCACCAGAACTGAACGGTGAAAGAGGAGTGGGTGTAGGCAGGCATGCAACGTCAAAAAGTTAGAGAGGAGAAGGAGAAGCCTCTTTATAGAAGTGCCTGAGGCATTGTGGGTAGAAGTTAGAAATAAAATGTCTGCTTCTGTGAACGTGGATTCAGTCGATAGACTAGAACGAGCAAAGAGTGTTAGAGACACTGACATAAACAATTTAAAAATTGAACTATAAAAATATAGAAATGTCAAAAGAGGAATCATTTTCAAATCTAATCACTTAAACTTTCACGTGCAGTGATTTTGTTTTTACTTTTGTTTTCTTGTCGGGTTACAGAAATGTTTCTTTTTTGCTGTATTTTTATTTCTATGTTTTATTTTGATAAAGATATATATTGTATTGACAAAATCAGTTTGTGTTTTTTCTATTAATGCTAAGTTCAATAGAACATTTAAAAAATTGTAATTTACTTTCACTTTATAAATTAAACAAATTTTACCCCTATTACCCAAGTTTGGACATAGTCAATATAGTCAATTGTCTAGCCACACTGAAGAGACTTAATAAGTCGAAACACATGTCTGTGGATGACTATATATATATATACAGTAACAAGAAGTTAACTAAAAAGTTTACAAATAAATAAATACCTACGATTTTGTGGAAAATATTCAAAATAATTGTTTGATTATTACATGCATGCAACATTTTATTTGAGAGGGACGGGGCTCAGTTTTCATTTCAAATTGTTTTGGGTTTTTTTTACTCCTTTAATAAATATGAGGATTTGTCTTACTTATGATACAAACCCTCTGACATTGAAATTTTAACTCCCACCCTCTCAGGCAATGTCTTTCAAAAATTAATTTTTACATCGCCCGGTGGGTGTTTTCTGTTGCTAGTGATTATAAGAGAAATTGGAAATAATTCTGAAATTATGTAATTATATAAAATATGAAAGAAAAAACAAAGAAATTCAGAGGATGATTTATATAAAAGAATAGAAATTTATTATAGTGCAATTGTAGAGAAAGAGAAACAAATCCTGGAGTTAACAATGAATGTTGTGTACGAAGCTACAGTGAAAAAGGAAAAGAAATAGGTATAGTATATTGGGGCTACTGAAAGACCATGGAAGCAAAGATGATATAACCACAGAACCTTATTCATTAATCAGGGTTATGCAAGCAGTACTATGCTATTAAAAGTATTTCTGGCTCATAAGAACAGTAAGACCCTTTGCTTGGAGGAAAAACTAAAAAAAATAAATTTCCCAGAACCGAGAAAACTACTAAACAAAGGATCTGAGCTCATTTCAATAGACATGGGTCTAAAATTCCTATCATTGAAACTTTACATAACCTAATTATTTAATTCATTTAATTATTTTATTTATCCTTATCATATTTTTTTTTAGTTTTTTTTTTTTAAATTCCAACATCAAAAACCAGCGTTCGTTTGTACCCCTCCTTCTAACGGTTATTTATTCCGTCTTTCCTTCATAAGTTGCTCTTGATGAAGACCGCTCTATTAAAACGGTTGAAACAGATTCTGTCAGCAAACTATTAACATCATTTGTTTTTTCAAAAATTGTTAAATTCATACAGTCATTATATAATGTTATAACAATTCAAATTGGAGTATCTTAATTTTATTCAGTTCACTTAGCATATTATATTTACTGTGATGTAAAACAAATAAAATAATGGTGGTATCATAATTTACTGTTTAGGCACCCTGGGTTAGGAGTAATAATTCTTCAGCCTCAAAGCCATGCCTAACGTCTGGATCATCATCTGATGAAGGTTTTGTTGGTGGTACTGCTGATGTTGTCTTTACAGTAGCAGCTGTATAAATTTATTTCATTTTATTCTATTTTATTTCATTTAATTAATGTTATTTTAATCTTATTAATATTGATTTTATTAATCCATTTTATTCATTTATTTTACCTTATTTTATTTTACCTTATTTCATTCTATTATATTTTATCTTACTTTTTTTAAATTAATCAATTGATTAATTTGATTTATATTATTCGATTTATACTATTTAGTGTTATAATATTTTCATTCTACTTTTATTCTAAGGAACAATCTAAATTAGTTTAATGATAGTGAACACAAATATGCGTAATTTCAATTGTTATATCCCATTGTAACAACGGCTCTGGGAATTGGTGTAATTTAAATCTGGACCAATCCAAAAATATGCAATATTTTTGATACCTTTAATTTCCCCACTGTACCTGATGATAATTCACTCATGAAACTTAAGTGCTACTCGGATATCTGTATATTTACTCTACATAATTTGTCTTGAGTGCTTTATTAGTTTATCCTATCATTGTGATTAACATTTCTTGACCTTCAATTTCTAGCTCTAAATTTGAATAAAGCCAATAGAATTAATATTTATACTACACATTTAGTTTGGTTTGGTTTGGTTTACAGCATATCAACCTCGGTGGGTTATTCAATGCCAACAAAGTTGTGAAATAAATTCATTCTTAATGCATAATACAATTTGGTTTATAAACTCATGTTTTTCTATTCAACCCATAGATGGGACCCTAACAGGTACTACCATTCCGGGTCAGAGTGGATCAGGGAGCAATGGGGATGAAGGGGTGCTCCACATTCCCTAAACCTCCAAAACTGGAACCTCACCATCAGATAGAGTTTAACGTCATTCCCAAGACATGTAGACCCTCAGCGACCGCCTTCTAGCACCCATATGATAAGGATTGGGGGTGCACATTTAGTGTTGTGCAGAAATTATGTAGTTGGTGGGAATAACATAATTATCCTACTTCATTTTCTACTAACACAGTCAGTTAGTTATCTAAATATCTAATATTCTAATAAATATCTAAATATTCTATCATGAAACAAAGAATTGTTCCTTGTGCTGATAACATTGATTAACAAAGTTTTTACTACAGAGGAAAAAATGTGTTTCAGACTAAATTGAAAGAGCTAATTCCAAATCTTTGTTTAGAATTGTTATAGCATGTCAAGGCTTTGTAAAATATACATTATATTCTTATTGGTAGACCCATAAGTTGTCTTCTTTCTACCCTATTACATTGGTCTTGGCCTTAATGGTGAAAAAATACCACATTCTCCACTACTATTAGAATTTAGAGTTCACGATAACGAGTGGGTTTTCGGCATTCTCTTGCGGGTCATTTCTGATGGTTAGCATGGGTGACCGGCACTGAAGATACTGGATCACTTGGAGATGAGAGTTCTAAAGAATCATCGGATCCATCCATAGGGGAACTTTTTGTTCCCTTGATTTCAGTTCCATCTGACTAATGACCAGTGGTATCAGGATTTTCAGAAGTAGGTAGACCGGAATCAGTCTCTTTTTCAAGGTCAGTCGGCTTACTGTTTGGTGACATATAGCCAACTGGGGCTAAATCTCATACTAGACCTATAAGTTGTCTTCTTTCTACCCTATTACATTGGTCTTGGCCTCATTAAGAAATTTGTTAAAGCTAAGTTATATGATAGTTATAGATTCTAACACCTAAAAATAAAATTTAGCACATAGAAAATGGATACAAAACTGAAAATGAGCATTTATATTAGATATATATAGAGAGAATTGCTGTGTGGCATCAAGTTTAGAGGTAAACTGAACCCATTTGTACAGACCTTTATTGGGTCTCATAAAGCTGAAAGTGATTTTGATTTAATAAACAATAAACATTACAACAAAGAATGGATTGGCATTGCATTCTCATTATAACTTTCTCTACCTAATCTGAACAAGGCTCATTGTTGTTTAACTTCAGTGACCTACCAAGAACCAGTGCTTTTACCATGACTTGATCGTAATCAAACTTAATATGATAAAACTAACAGAAAAAAAAGAGTGTAACACAAATCAGATGAAAAGGAAGGTGACTGTCTGTAATAACTGGTTTAATTCTATTCTAATTTTTTTAGAATTAACAAAGTCATTTTTTATTTGTTTCTTTCTTCAATGAAATGCATTTTCTTTCTTTTTTTCTTTTGACAAATTCATTCTTTCTTTTCTACCCAAATCTTTCTTTACTTCGTTCTTTTTTATTCTTTCTGTTTTCATTCATTCATTTCTTTATAATTCTTTCGTTTTCTCATTTCTTTCTACTTTCTTTTACAAATTACGTTCTTTTTCTACCCTTTTTAAGCCCAGTTTTTCTTTCTTTCTTTCTTTTTTCATTTCTATATAACCCTTTCTTTCATTCTTTCTTTCTTTCTTTCTTTCTTTTTTCTTTCTTTCTTTCTTTTTTCTTTCTTTCTTTCGTTTTTGTCTTTCTGATCTATCCATTTCTTTCTTTCTTTCTTTCTTTTTTTTTTTCATTTCTTTATAACACTTTCTTTCTTTCTTTCTTTCTTTTTCTCATTTCTTCACAACTTTTTCTTTCTGTAATGTCTGCTAAGGGGAAGAAATTATATTTGTTTACCATGGCTAATATCAAAGTGTTACTCCTTAGCCATGCAGAGAACACCACTTTTGCCCAGCACACAACTTAGCCAGAAATGCCAATCTATACATTGACAATAACATGTGCCAGTGTACGGTTTCGGTTTATGTATGGGAACGATGCTCCGGCTCATTATTACAGTCGTTGTGTTGGATGATACTGAATATAATACTATAATGAGAGATTTCTACTAATGCTGGTCGTAGCACAGATTATAGTATTATAGGGTCCTGAAGGAGAGCTGGTTTCGTTCCTTTTACCAACTCAACTGAAATATGATAACCAAAAGCTGTCGACGGGGTCAAACAAAACAAACAGGAACACCTTCTGATATTTATATACAAAATATATACATTTATTGTTTTTTATACAATGATTAATATTTTTGTATAATGTCAGAAGAGCGAGGTAATTTCTTTGTCAGTTGACTGGCAATCTACAGCTAGTTGTTTTTGGATAACTTATGAATTTGGTTTGTTACCGAGTGGAATGACGTCAGAGTGCAGTATGGATGGTGACAAGGGATCAGACGTGTAGCGAGTCTTTTGGTTGCAACGTGCCAGACTCTGGCGGACGTCCTCCGCTTTACTCTCTCCCTTCCTTCTTCTCGGTCTCTCTAGTTTCGGTCTGGCGGTCTGTTATTTATGGGATCCAGACCTCCCCACCCCTAACATATGTCTCTGATTGGCCAGCCACTCGATAACATTGCATACCTGTCTAAATGGCCTTGTGTCAGCCTTGGTTGTAGTTTTCCATTGGTTTTTTTCCAAGTGCCACAACTCAAGGCCAACCATTGTTTCATTTATTTAAGTTTTTGAAATTGTTGACCAACTTTTAAAAACTGGAATCTTATTTGTTAAATTATCATTTTATTTTGGCACAATTTAAAATTCCGAGGATATATGTCAAATTCCATAATTCATGGAATTTCTTTGTCTATGTGAGAATTCTGTTTAGATAAATTTATATTTTTAATATAAGTAAAGTAAAGTCGACGGGGCGGCCTAAAGTCGGTATCAGCCAGTGAGCGAGGGAGTCTATCCCCTTTTCAATAGTGCTAGACCAAGGAGATTGTATTTTGGCATCTGAGGTGAAGCGCCACACCTACCATCAGCTCCTTACTTTACTGCACAGATCCCTGTGCTACTCATACGCTGAGTTGGCGAGGACCGGTATCGAACTAGGAACCTTGTGGTTTCTAGCCGAACGCTCTACCGACTGAGCTAACCCGGCCCCTTTTAATATAAACATTATTATTATTATTATTGTTTTTCTTATTTTTACATTTTCTTTTCTTACAATAACTTTTAACTTTTAACAAACTACCCTATTTAATAATTAGGGTAGTTTTAATTAATTAGTAATTAATTAACAGATCGCCAATCAACCCATAACACTTTAATAGTGTTATACATTGATAATCTATCATATCTGACAATAACTATATCAGTATTCAAATAAAATAGATGAGCAATCAGTTCAAATAGTGAACTATAGCTCTGATTTTTTTCCAGCCAATTCCATAATTTAAGGAATTTCTTTGTCTACGTGAAAATTCTTTGTTTAGATAAATTTATATTCTTAATATAAACATTATAATTATTATTATTATTATTATTGTTTTTCTTATTTTTACATTTTCTTTTCTTACAGTAACTTTTAACTTTTAACAAACTACCATAATTAATAATTAGGGTAGTTTTAATTAATTAATAATTAATTAACAGATCGCCAATCAACCCATAACACTTTAATAGTGTTATACATTGATAATCTATCATAACTGACAATAACAGTATTCAAATGAAATAGATGAGCAATCAGTTCAAATAGTGAACTATAGCTCTGATTTTTTTCCAGCCAATACGGTATAAAGTATGCATGTGTATATGTGTTTTATTCTATAGCTTCCTAGTTGATCAATAACCAGTTATAGTGAATAACCGCTAATATAATAATAGATTAAATAAAGCTATAAATGCTTAGGTGTCATTTATGGGTGGCTATTTATCGTGACAGGTGTGGCTGAGTATTGACAGGAAAAGAGAAAGAGACGTTTAATGAAAAAAGGAGAGATTTAGGGAAAGAGGGAGAAAAAGAAACAAAGGGAAACAGAAAGAATTGAATCTTAAAAAAGAATACAAAGAAAAGAAAACCGACTCAAAGCAGCAGAAACTTGGGACAAAACAAGAAGAGAAATCCTTTAAAATTATTTAATTTTCATGAATTATGTATGAGCTGATATTTTCGGATAAATCTACATATTTGATTACTAATATATATATATATATATATAGTTCAATGAGAAATCAAAACAAATAAAAGTTTTTGCTTTTATTTATTCAATTACGGGAACGGTATTACGACCAGCGGTTTCTTGCTTAGAGCATTCATCGGGTAATACGAAAAGTTCCTTTAAATATATATATATATATATATATATATATAGTATTATGAACAAAAAGTAATAAGACAATCAGGAATATTTCTTGTATGTTGTTTATTCTCAACTAGTTTCGACCTTAGGTCATCGTCAGGAGAAAATTTCTTATTTGAAGAAATTGTTTATAGAATTTTAGAAAGGGAGCATTATAGAAGAACTATAAAAGTTGAAGTGTTTTTGAGGGTTTGACATACTATTAAAATCCGGGTAGACGAGTGTGTTAGTAGTAGTATGTCCATATATATATATATATATATATATATATATATATATATTGCGTGCATATGCGTGTGCGTATATATGTTTGTACATGTATATATGCGTGTATGTATGCGTGTGTATGTGTGTGTGCATGTGTGCGTATATGCGTATACGTGGGGCGCATAGTAGTATGCGTATACACATCAGTGTGTGTATGTAAGGCTTACTTAGCACATATGGTAGCATGTGTGTGCATATCGGTATGTATGAGTATTGTTTTGTATCCATGTATGAGTACCGGTTGTACAAGTGTTTACGCACGCATAGACATATGTACTTACGCATGCTCGTCTTCCTATGTTGTGTGTATGTGTGCCCTCGTGCAAGCATGTTTGGTTGACACCGCGACCTCATGCGTATTTGCAACATTTAGCCAGCCCCGTCGTTCTATAATATAATAATATAATACATTTATAATCTTAAAGTTAATATTATTCAACCCCCCTCCTCAATTAACTTGACCCGAAAATATACATCCCCTCCTCCCCGCACCCCGCATCACAACACACGCCGCCCACATCTAGACATGCAAAAAAAAATACACACCACACACACATACACACACAAACACAAACACTCACACGGAAGCTAAGAGGTCCAGAAGGAAGCAATGAAAGACTATGATAAAAGTTTGTGTGTGCCCCTGAAGTTGCAGCGCCTCTTGTGACTATGAAGTCCGATGTTTGAGAAACATTCTCGACCACTGATTTTGCATTTGTAGGTTGTCCCTGTAGATGATGATGTTCCAATGCTTTGATGTAGTAGCAACGTGGTTAACGAGAAATTCTGTTGTTATGGTAACTTCTTGTGGCACAACAGAAATTCTCATTACTCTGTTGTGAAATGTTTTATTTATTAGAAGATTCGTTTTTTGATCCATTTATATCATCTGTTTCTTTTCTTGATTACCGATTCATTTTAAGTTCATTTGCTTCATTAGATTTATCTATCTTATTCTCTTCAGATCTGTGCATCCATTTATCTTCGAAGAGAATTTTTAAATCTTTGATATTTTTTTATTTTATCTATTCTATTATATTCTTAACAATTTCTATTCTAATTATCTGTCTATGTATAATTCTACTTTTTTGTCTGTTTATAACTGGTCATTAAATCTGTTTAGCGGCTGAGATACTTCTAAGTTTGCCTCTAGTGGTCGGTGGTATAAAGGCCAGAAGTTGTTTTATTTTTAGACTAACAAGATTTTGCACTCATAGGATTGGCATAACCTTTCCAGTATATTCACTTATATATATATATATATATATATATATATATATATATATATACTTTTATATATATTATACTTTTTATATATATATACATATATATATATATATATTTATATATATATATATATATATATATGTATATATATATATGTATATATATATATATATATATATATATATATATATATATATATATATATATATATGTATATATATATATATATATATATATATATATATATTACACTTGTAAAGTTTGAATATCTATCTAAGCATTGTCTCAAATTCACAAATGAGGCATTATTCATTCGTCATTAAAAAACAATATTCACATCATCTACTCATATCTAGAATTATGCACTGAAGAAGACATAATGCATTAGTTGAAACGTATATTCATTAGTTGAAACGTATATTCACTATATATATATATATATATATATATATATATATATATGGAATGGAAAATGAATCCGACAATATGAGGAAAAAATGAGTAAAGAAAAGAAATGTAGATGGATAAAAAGTAAAATTTCTCGATATCACTTACACATGTGTTTCGGTCTGTTTATCAAAATGTATACGGATTTACGTTATTATTATTATTAAAATAATCAGATGGAGTTGAAATGATGATGATAATAATAATAGAAAAAATGTATAAAATGTTCCGTACACAGAGAGATTTTGACGACCTTCATCAGAGTGATTTTTAAAAAAAATGAATGAGACTTCTGGCCAGGTGGAATGAGGCAGTATAGAATGTTAAGAGTTAATACTTTTCATGCTAAATGACATTGTCATCATATAAATTCAATTATGAACAAAATACTTGAAATGCAGAAACAAAAGTTTTGACTGTTTTCTAATTCTTAGTGAAATGAATTTAGAGACTGAATAAATATACTTGGATGACACAATGTACACAATTCATAGTACCGCAGACAGTTAGAAGTGTGTTTTCTTAGATGATCTGCTGTATTTTGCCCCGGGATGTCACGCAAGAGCATCCAGCAGAAGTCTCCCATCATGCCGGGGTTCCACTTGCCTTGGTAGTTGCTCTCCTTCTTCGTAATGTCTTGGTGGAATCTTTCTTCGTGCTCATCACTCACTGCTCCAAGGTTTGGAGGGAAGAAGTTGAAGTGGGAATGGAGAAAATGAATTTTGAGTGACATTCGACATCCCATATCCTCATAAGTCTTTAGCAACTTCTCAATACAGGCTTGGTAATTTGGTATGCGTGTGTTACCAAGGAAGCCACTACAGACTGACTTAAATGCTTCCCATGCTCTCAGTTTCCTGCATAATAACTAAAAAAGAAGACTTAAGTCACACAATATTAGAAATTAACCCTGAATGCATATAAGCCTTTATGTACAGTATGTGTACAAAATGTACAGTATGCATATCTAAAAAAAACTAGAGGTGATGAGTAAAAACGGATTTCAAATCTGAATTCAGCTGCACCCCCAAATTAGGTTAAAACAGCTATTTTTGTGTTTGCCTCAATTTCTTTGTAAACCAGTGTAATTAAACAATCAATGTCCAGAAATGCACTGGAACTGATTTTACTACATAAATGCATTGGAACTGATTTTACTACTTAAATGCATTGGAAGTAATTTTACTACACAAATGCATTGGAAGTAATTTTACTACATAAATGCATTGGAAGTGATTTTACTACATAAATGCATTGGAAGTAATTTTACTACATAAATTTCATTGGAAGTGATTTTACCACATAAATGCATTGGAAGTAATTTTACTACATAAATGCATTGGAAGTAATTTTACTACATAAATGCATTGGAAGTGATTTTACTATATAAATGCATTGGAAGTAACCTCACCATTAAATCTGAATTCAGCTGCACCCCCAAATTAGGTTAGAACAGCTATTTTTGTGCTTGCCTCAATTTCTTTGTAAACCAACACTGGTTTACAAAGAAATTGAGGCAAGCACAAAAATAGCTGTTATATTTTGATTCTTTAAGTCCCAAACATAACTAGTTAGTGTTTTAACATTTTTAGCTTAATATTTGAAAACAAGTGCTTGGGAGTTTCAAATCTAATTTTCAATTCTGATTTTGTACAACCCATGTAAAATTTAGTAAGGTTCAACTTTTGTGTAGATTTTACCTTTTATGGGGCACATTTCACGGCTTCTGCAGTTGCAATTTTTCTGTCTACACTTTTTGTTATTTCTATCATCTGTGTAGTTGTTATTATTTTGTTATTATGTTTTTTTAATTATCCTTTCTATATTATCCATACAGGAGAAGTTGTTCTTCAAGTATCATTGACTGGGAAATGTTTGTTGATTAAATTTAAGAATGTCTTACCTATTTTCGTTATCACGTGTAGGTTGAATGGTGGATTTAACTACATAATCCTTCTATTTCTCATTCTGTTTTTCTTTTTTTTTTCCTATTTAGTATCTAGGTTTTTTGTTTTTTTTTGCTCTTTGTTAAAATTAATCCTATTTTTAGTGTATCTACTATTATATAGTGCTTTATCATAACGCTATCAAAAATTTGCCAGTTAGATGAATTTTTACTAATGCTGTATTCTACAAAGTCTAGGATTTTCTTAATTATTAAGGGTGGGTGGTTAGACTTGGTGTTTCAATATATGGGGTTTATGTTTTGTTTCAGTCAAACGCTTTACCAACTGAGCTAAACTGGCCATTTTAAGTGTGTGTGTGTAGTATTTAACTATATTCCTTCAGTTGCAGTATCTGTCACGTGGTCAGTTTAACGAGCTGACCCCTTTGTGTACGCATGCGCTAAGTCAAAACTGGTCTAATCAGTCATTGTTGGACTACTACCACTAACCTCCCATTTGGTGCCATGAGGAAGGTATTACCAACAGAGGTAGGATCCCCGGGACTAAGCTTGCTTCGTTTTATTTTTTTCCTGCGTCCGGTCAGAAGACAAGAACACTTCTGAGCGAGATGAACACTAACTAATCACAGCCCATGAGAGAGAGAGAGAGAGAGAGAGAGAGAGAGAAAAGAAAATGAGAGTGAGTGAATAATAGAAATAGATTACTTTTCATGCGGGCAAGTATATATAAAATATAGCGGCCTAGATCATAGCCAGCCCTACTATTTACCAGTAGCTGGGAAGGGAGCCGATAGATCCTGGATTTTCCCTTGGTGTTAGCGCGAAATCAAACACAGTTGGACTTGTCCAGGATTAGAACACGCGTCGTCAATTACATTTCCTATGACGCTAACCGTGTCTTCTCAAATGTAAAATCATTGGCGCTATTAAGGATTCAGGGAATAAATCAGACGCTGCAGGTGACAGCGCTTTTGAGAACGATGCTGTCAGTTGAATTCTCTGAAATGGCCACTTCACGCGTGAAGAGAATAATATCTCGTAAAAAAGCACCATCTTACGCTGATGCGAAAAACTTGCAAGTAATGATGATGATAATAATAATAGTGAAAATACGAAAAGGTGTACATTGAAATGAAAGGGTGGGTGGTTAGACTTGGTGTTTTATTATATGGGGTTTATGTTTTGTTTCAATGGCCCAAACCAGATTACTTTTCATGCGGGCAAGTATATATAAAATATAGCGGCCTAGCCTGTTTAGTTCTCCTAAAACAGGGTGTACATTGAATACCCACTCCTCTCATCTTTTTTTTTTTTTTTTTGTGCAACTTTGGTAGTGCTGGTGGTGTTCACCTCTTCTTACATACAAAATTTTCAGACTTATTTAAAATCTGTTGCATTTTCCTGGGTGTTACATTTAACTCCAGGGAGAATTGTAGACTTCTGGAGCTGTTTGATGTACAAGAAGCCACTTGGAATATCCTGCAACAACTGACTGGGGTAAACTTTGGTGGATGTCCAGTTGATTTTTTGGATCTGTATTGGATCAGGATTTTTCTAAAATGTTGCAGATTACTATTCTTTAATTCAATTACCAGACAGATCAACTGTCTTCTTCCCTTGCTAATTAAATTTGGATATTTAAATTTTGACCTCTTAAGCAACAGCAGATACTGTAAGCAATTTAAGTCCTTTGTTTATAAAAAAAAATGACTTCATTCGGCATTAAATCACTTTTTATTTCTATATACACAACGTTTCGGCCGATGTGATCTCCGCCCTTCGTCAGGTGTTTCTTGTCTTCTTATCAAACTCGGGAATCTTCTCGTCGAACTCAGGAACCTTCGTATCATAATCATGGTTAGCGGAACGAAAACAGTTTGCCCTGGTTGACTGAATAAAGGGTTCGGTTCGAAGTTCCATGAAGGCTCCCGAAATAAAGATGTAACAAAAAAGAAAATTTACAGACATTTAATTACACGATATGTTTCCACACATATCTTTCTAGGTAATTTTCACCTTTAGTTGTTAAAATTCCAAGCAAATAAGGCGATTAGAGTAACCTCCCTTGACCTTTTTTTACACGTCTAAAAGTCATAAGAATATTTCAGCATAACGCTAGTTTGTTGTTTTGATATTTTTCTTCAGTTTAAATTGTCTATAAAAGCAGAAGAATCTAAAAATCTTTAGGGTATTTTATCTTTATTTCCACTTATTTTTATTTTGACTCCCAAAATAAATATTTTTGTAATAACTTTCCAAAATAACTAAACCAAAGTAAAAATATTGATAAAGCACTGACTTCTAGTTTCATTAATTTTGTTTGGTGAAAATTTTTATGAATTTTGAATCAATATTCATAAAGTAATGAGCAAAATTGTGGTCTGTCTTATTATTTACACACACACACACACACACACACGCGCGCGCATGCACGCACAAATTTTACATTCACAATTTTGGTGACTGAGGCAATACTGCTACTCCTGGTGCCATACCAGTTTTTACCACCAGACTTGTTATTAACTATAGAAGGAAAAAAATAGAGGGTGGGGGATAGATATTTGAGTCAACAAGTTCCTGCTGAGGGGGGACCAAAAAGAAGTGAGTCCACTGTCTTCTCACAGGCCAAACTTTCTTTTGGTCAACACAGTCTTCATCTTCGTCTTCGACTAGCAACTGAAAATCCATCATCGTCAAAATATTTTAGCAGCTGAAAAATTGCAACTCCCATCTAGTTTTGTTTCTTTGTTGGATTAAAATCAATTTCTTTGTTGGGTCGTTCACAAAGCGCTTCGTCGCTGACTGCCGTCTCACGTCGGCCAACTGCTTCTCGTCAGCCCTCCACTCACTTGTTATTTATGGGCACAGTCCCCCAACATCCGGACACCTGAATTACACCTCGCGTCCATCCAGAATTAGAAATAAAAAGGGATGGAAGGATGAAGGAAGAGAGAAAGACAAACATGAAGAGAAACTTTCACTCACCTTCATTCCTTTTGCTTATTGAGTTCGATCAAATCCAGTTTGATGTTTGCCTGGCAGTTGTCTACAAATCATGCCCAGTTATACCTCTGACTTGGTACCGGCCCTCACCAACTCAGCGTATGAGTAGCACAGAGTTCTGTGGTAAAGTGAGGAGCTGATGGCAGTTGTGGAGCGCCATCTCAGACACTAAAACAATCTCTAGTGCTAGTGAAAAGAAGATAGACTCCCTCACTGTCTGGCTAATGCCAACTTTAGGCCAAACCCGATAAACCCCCGACGATACCTATTTTTAAGAGGAGGTAAGTGATTGAATGACATCCAACTTTAGTTTGTAGTACATGACATCAGATATGTTAGGTTGTGAATTGTTAAATGATAATTATATATATATATATATACAAGCTAAATTACCCAGCCACCCTGTCGGCTGGGGCGTTAGAATGCACTGACTGCACCTCTGCATGCAGAGAGGTAAGACTCCCCCAATGGGGCCACCTGTTGGCCGTGGGTGGCGACCGGTGATGCTTAAGGATAGAGCCCAGGTGGATGAGCAGTTCATGACATGCAATACTCCACTTTGGCCCTATCTTGGGCTAGACGGGCGGTCGGAGAGGCCCCCTCTGATCAATTGTCTGGCCACGTCAAGCCCTAGCACCTATATGATTTCCCAACCCTATTGCCCTTATGGCAAGCCCCAACCCCTTTTTATCATATGGGTGCTAGAAGGTGGTGGCTGCGGGTCTACATGTCCTGGGAATGATGTTAAACTCTATCTGATGGTGAGGTTCCAGTTTTGGAGGTTTGGGAAATGTGGAGCACCCCTTCATCACCATTGCTCCCTGGTCCACTCTGACCCGGAGTGGTAGTACCTGTTAGAGTCCCATCTATGGATTAAATAGAAAAATGTATTTATAAAAAAACTTGTATTATCCATTAAGAATTGATTTATTTCAAAACTTTATCGGCATTTAATGACCCACTGAGGTTGATATGCCGTAAAACAAAACAAACAAACAAATAAATTACCCGGTCCATCACCGGACTAAAAAAAATTAGGAACACCAGAGAGTGTTTTTCAGACATATTTACATCCAAGGATAAATAGTTATTGAAATTTTCATAAAAGTCGGACCACGGTGCACCCATAATAACATTACAAGACCCAGAGAATGGTTTTACCATAAAGATATTTTTTTATTTCTCATGGGAAAATGAGAGTCGGTCTTTAACAACAAACAATAATCAGTGAGAAGCCATGTTGCTGCAAGATGTGACTGTTGCAATATGTTTCAAAAATCTATTTTTACATCGCCCGGAGGGTGTTTTTTTTATTTATTTTGAACTAGTTTTTTTAATGGAATTTCGACTTTTATTAACAATGCGAATAGCAGAAAACGAGTAATTATGGGAAAATAATAATAATAATAATAATAATAATAATAATAATGATAATAATAAGAAACGAAATTGTCAAAATTTAGTCTTCAGAAAGTCAGTAGATCAGACGTTAATGGGAAACACGGCAGAAGCTGAAGATCTTTACCTTTATGCTTTCGCGAATACTTTAGTAGATAAACGTTAGTCAAATTCTAATGTTGCATAGCCCTTCCTCACTGGCACTAAATAATTATAATGTTGCATACCTCTTTCTTTAATTCTATTTCTTGGCCGTCTTTGGTATTCTGATCGTCTTTGGTATTTCTATCATCTATCTTCACTTGGTCTGGAATCTTCTAACGTCTGGACTTTCTTTTGCTATGTTCTTGCTGGCTGGTCGTCATTTCTTAGTCTTGTTACCAAGACATTCATTAACCACAAGAACATATTAATTATCCAAACTTTTATTTCCTTAACTATACATAATCGTCTAACTAACATAGCGCGCGTGAGTTCCAGTTTTAGGCAGGACCTAAAATGGCCGACTGCTCTGCCTGACGTCTAACTGCAAACTGGCAACCGAACAGGTCCCACGTGACTTCACGTATTTTGGCGGGCTTCTGTAATTTTCCATGGAAGGACCCGGCCATGGTATGAAAAGGGTCATCCCCTCAGAATTACAGGGGATTGACAATAATCTTATGCAACCGCATAGATTATGTAACAGTGACTAACTATGCAGAGTTTAGATTTCCCATTTAATTAAACATTTCTACATAAGTATTTATTCATAGTTCTTTGAGCTAGAGATGTAAAATAATTATTTATTATTGTTTATTTACAATTAACAATCCAGAAAAAAATAAAAAAGTTTAACAATTAATTAATCTCTTGTCTTCAAATTAAAAAAAAAAATATCTCCCAAACTCTTCACATTTCATTTCAGAAGATTCTTTTATTACATATATTCTCTTTTATGATAAGAATTACTTTTATAATTGATCAGTATATATATATACCAACCCCCGCACAAGCAGGATGTGACACAAGGTCAATTTCTTAAGCAGAGTTCAACAGGTTTGAATTCAGACTTTTCCTTCTTCTAGTTGCCTAACCAAGGTTAAAGAGCCCAGTCTGCCCTACTATTTACCCATAGCTAGAGAGAGAGTAGGATTCATACCTTTCCCAAGGGTATTAGCGCTAAGTGAAATGCAATTACCACATCCAGGATTTGAACTCGGGACGACGAGTCCATTTCCCATGACTTTAACCATTACACCACGCGCTTCCATAATTGATTAGTATAATTTATTAATTGATTGCAAACATTGTAAAATAGATATTGTTTAGAAAAATACGGGGAGGGGATTTTTAAAAAAATATTTGTCTGTTAGTTTTGTCATGTATGTGATTCAAGTCTTGATCTCTTCAATTCATATAACCATATCTTATATTTATTTATATTTTCTCTTGAAAAGAGAATGTCTATGAAAAAGTGGGCCATTTTCTTTACTTTAGAACCTTTTTTGGGGGAGGAAAGATTACAATTTTTAAAAAATGATCTCTAAAAATGATAATACTGTTACATAATTATTAGATTCTTAATACTTATGTACAGTAGTTTAGAAACCAAAATGGCTGTTATAAGTGCAGCCGGCGGCCTTGAAGGATTGAATGACAAGGCTTGACCTCAGTCCAGATCCTCCTTCCAGTGGATACCGTGAGAATCAGTGGAGAAGACCTCTTTCCGATTTAGATTAGAGAGAGTTTTAGTGATTATCGGCCAGACCACGATGGCGGGAAGTCGTGTTATGCACCCTGCCGACACAATCTGCGCAGGTAGTCTGGTGGGGATTTCGGAATAAAATATGATCTAAGTTAAATCGAAGTCTTGTGTTATTATCTAAAAACTAGCAATGACACAGGGCTTCTGATAAAGAGAAATCCCCAATGAAAGACCAGACACGAAGTCCCCAAGACGAAGTCCAGACACTAGAAGAACGTAAGATACCAAAGATTGTTACATAATTATTAGATACCTAATGATTATGGCAATAGTGTAGAAATCATAATGGCGATTAGTGCAGCCCACGGCCTTGAAAGATGAGTGACAATGCTTGACCTCATTCTCACCTTGCTTTCCGGGGATAAATCGTGAGAACCGGAAGGCATGGAAGACCCTGTTCCGGTTTAAGGATACTAAGTAACTCAGTCAGTTAGAGGTAGCAGCGAGCTCGAAGGGGTAAGTCATGTTATACACGCGGTCCCTCAACTGCGCAGATTGTCTGGTTTGGGGATTTACAAATAAAGTAACATCAACGTAAATCGAAGTCTTGTGTTTATTACCTAAAAACTAACAATGACACAGGGCTTCTGATAAGGAGTGATCCCTAACAGAAACCAGTCCCTCAACTGCGCAGATGTCTGGTTTGGGGATTTACAAATAAAGTAACATCAACGTAAATCGAAGTCTTGTGTTTATTACCTAAAAGACACAGGGCTTCTGATAAGGAGTGATCCTAACAGAAACCAGTCCCTCAACTGCGCAGATGTCTGGTTTGGGGATTTACAAATAAGTAACATCAACGTAAATCGAAGTCTTGTGTTTATTACCTAAAAACTAACAATGACACAGGGCTTCTGATAAGGAGTGATCCCTAACAGAAACCAGTCCCTCAACTGCGCAGATGTCTGGTTTGGGGATTTACAAATAAAGTAACATCAACGTAAATCGAAGTCTTGTGTTTATTACCTAAAAACTAACAATGACACAGGGCTTCTGATAAGGAGTGATCCCTAACAGAAACCAGACCCGGAATCCCCATAGAAGACCAGACCAGACCTTAGAAGATATTCCAGACCAAGATGTTAGAAGATAAACGATCAGAATAGCAAAGCCGGCCAGAAGAAAAGACGACAAGAAGTAAAGAACTAAGAAAAGGGTATACAACATTATATCGATTTGGTACTGTGAAGACGTCAGTATGTAACAAGATGAGCAGAAAAAAAATAGAAGTAAAGAAAGAGAGTATACAACAATACAAGTATTTGTAAGAATTGACAGAGCTAAATAAGCAAAAACCATAGAATTGTGAAAAATTTGATGAACTTCTGAGTCAGTTTTTAGTGCAAACATTTGTTTACTATAAATTATTTCTATTTTCCGAGTGCTTAAACATTTGTTTAATATAAATCAATATTTTAAGACAACAATATGGCTGATATTAAGCTTAACACATTAACAAAATGTGAATTTTTAAATATTTACAGCATTAAATCAATATCTCTCGCATGTAATTCAACTAATATGAGAAATAATTCAACCAAGTCAGATATGAATATTCTTTACTTTTAAAAAAAAAAGTTTTATTTATCTTTCCAATTGACAAGCATACAAAAATATTTTCAAATAAACAGTAACTTAAAAAATAAGTAAACAAGTTTCCTTCCATTCAATATATATATATATATTCAATTTAATAATATATATCAGTAGATTCAATGATTTCTTTCCATTCGTCGTTCATGCAGACAAAATAAACAGAATTGATATTTGAGAATAATACAAACAAAATAAACATTTTAACTTAAAATTGATTAATGAAAAAGCAAATAAAACTGGAATCACGAAGATTCTTGTATACTCTCTTTCTTTACTTTCTTACTTCTATTCTTCTAGCGTCTCTTCTAGCGTCTGGACTTTGTCTTGGGGACTTTGTGTCTGGTCTTCCATTGGGGATTTCTCTTTATCAGAAGCTCTGTGTCATTGGTGGTTTTTAGATAATAACACAAGACTTCGATTTAACTTAGATCATATTTTATTCCGAAATCCCCACCAGACTACCTGCGCAGATTGAGTCGGCCATGCACTTAACACGACTTACCACCGTCGTGGTTTGGCCGATACTTTTATATCTTAAGTTCTTGTAGCATCTCTTCTAACATCTCTTCTAGCGTCTGGACTTCGTCTTGGGGACTTTGTGTCTGGTCTTCCATTGGGGATTTCTCTTTATCAGAAGCCCTGTGTCATTGGTAGTTTTTAGATAATAACACAAGACTTTGATTTACTTAGATCATATTTTATTCCGAAATCCCCACCAGACTACCTGCGCAGATTGAGTCGGCCGTGCACTTAACACGACTTACCACCGTCATGGTTTGGCCGATACTTTTATATCTTAAGTTCTTGTAGCGTCTCTTCTAACATCTCTTCTAGCGTCTGGACTTTGTCTTGGGGACTTTGTGTCTGGTCTTCCATTGGGGATTTCTCTTTATCAGAAGCCCTGTGTCATTGCTAGTTTTTAGATAATAACACAAGACTTCGATTTAACTTGGATCCTATTTTATTTCGAAATCCCCACCAGACTACCTGCACAGATTGAGTCGGAGCGTGCATAACACGACTTACCACTGGTTACCACTGGAATCAGAAAGATGTGGAACTATAGAAGGGGGGAAATAGATGTTCGAATCAACAAGCCCCCGCTGAGGGGTGACCAAAAACAAGCGAGTTCACCGTCTTCTCACAAGCCAGACTTTCTTTTGGTCAACACATTCTTCGTCTTCGTCTAGCAGCTGGAAAATCCGTCGTCGTAGTCAAAATAATCTTTAACAGTTCAAAATCGCATTTCCTATTTAGTTTTGTTTCTGTTGGACTAAAATCCATTTCTTTATTGGGTTGTTCGCAAAGTGCTTCATCTTCGACTGCTTCTGCTGCTGCTGACTGCCCAGCGCTCGACTCACTTGTTATTTATGGACATATTTATCCAAACATCCGGGCACATCAGTTGAACCTCGCGTCCGTCCAGTGCCCAAATTGCATTTGTTTTTGCATGCGGGAGGACGCGAGTTCGATCCCGGCAGGCAAGACAATGTCTTGCTCTTTTTCCTTTCTCGTTCTCCGTCACAGGAACTAGTTGAAGAAAAACAAAGGATCCTAAACTACAGATTTTACCTTGAAACTCCTCAGCAAATCTTGAAACTGTTGACCTTTGTTGACCTCAGATAGTGTTTTACAAGAGGAGAAGATGGGAGGATAAAGAAGTGATTAAAATTTATCAGGAAAGTTAAATTCATTCAGAAAAAAATTGCCATCTACAGGAACTTTTCTGACACTTGCAGGGAACATTGGGAATTTTTAGAAAATTAATGATAAGACTAACAAAAATTGCTACCTGGTGACTATCAAAATAACGACCCAGCTCAGTCTATTCAAAACTATCCATCTTCATATCTATCTATCTATCTCAATTTGTTCATATTTATCTATATTACTTTAAATACTGAGATTTTTTTGGTAATTTATGAGGAAGTGCATCCCGGTGTCCTGCCTCAAAAATTGCTACCCAGTGACTATTAAAATAATGACCCAGCTCAGTCTATTCAAAACTATCCATCTTCATATCTATCTATCTATCTCAATTTGTTCATATTTATCTATATTACCTTAAATACTAAGATTTTTTGGGTAATTTATGAGGAAGTGCGTCCCGGTCTCCTGCCTCAAAAATTGCTACCCGGTGACTATTAAAATAACGACCCAGCTCAGTCTATTCAAAACCATCCATCTTCATATCTATCTAATCTATCTATCTCAATTTGTTCATATTTATCTATATTACTTTAAATACTAAGATTTTTTGGGTAATTTATGAGGAAGTGCGTCCCGGTCTCCTGCCTCAAAAATTGCTACCCGGTGACTATTAAAATAACGACCCAGCTCAGTCTATTCAAAACCATCCATCTTCATATCTATCTAATCTATCTATCTCAATTTGTTCATATTTATCTATATTACTTTAAATACTAAGATTTTTTTGGTAATTTATGAGGAAGTGCGTCCGGTCTCCTGCCTCAAAAATTGCTACCCGGTGACTATTAAAATAATGACCCAGCTCAGTCTATTCAAAACTATCCATCTTCATATCTATTTATCTATCTCAATTTGTTCATATTTATCTATATTACCTTAAATACTAAGATTTTTTGGGTAATTTATGAGGAAGTGCGTCCCGGTCTCCTGCCTCAAAAATTGCTACCCGGTGACTATTAAAATAACGACCCAGCTCAGTCTATTCAAAACTATCCATCTTCATATCTATCTATCTATCTCAATTTTTTTCATATTTATCTATATTACTTTAAATACTAAGATTTTCTTTATTCATGTTTGTTTAATGTCTTGTTTTTAGTTTAAATAAACAAGAATTACGACAAAAAAGATGCGCCCCCCCCCCCAAATACATTTACTAATTATCGAAAATATCTATCTTCCATTTGTTCATATCTATCTATTTAATTTTTGTTTATCTATCTATCTATCATCAAAGTCTATTCCAAACTATATATCCATCTTCAAATTAAACAAGAATTACGAAAAATTAATGATAAAATAATAAGAATTACGACGAAGCTGGGGTTGTTATTTTGATAGTCACCGGGTAGCAATTTATGAGGAAATGCATCCCGGTCTCCTGCCTCAAAAATTGCTAACCCGGTGACTATCAAATAACAACCCCAGCTCGTCGTAATTCTTATTTATTTATCATAATTTGTCGTAATTCTTGTTTAGATTTGGAAGATGGATATATAGTTTGGAATAGACTGAGATAGATAGATAGAATAAACAAACAAAATAATATAGATAGATATGAACAAATGGAGTAGATATTTTCGATAAGTAATGTATTTGGGGGGGGGGGGCGCATCTTTTTTGTCGTAATCTCTGTTTATTTAAACTAAAAACAAGACATTAAACAAACATGAATAAGAAAATCTTAGTATTTAAAGTAATATAGATAATATGAAAAAAATTGAGATAGATAGATAGATATGAAGATGGATAGTTTTGAAATAGACTGAGCTGGGTCGTTATTTTAATAGTCACGCGGGTAAGCATTTTTTTGAGGCAGGAGACCGGGACGCACTTCCTCATAAATTACCCAAAAAATCTTAGTATTTAAGGTAATATAGATAAATATGAACAAATTGAGATAGATAAATAGATATGCAAGATGGATAGTTTTGATAGACTGAGCTGGGTCATTATTTTAATAGTCACCGGGTAGCAATTTTTGAGGCAGGAGACCGGGACGCACTTCCTCATAAATTACCAAAAAATCTTAGTATTTAAAGTAATATAGATAAATATGACAAATTGAGATAGATAGATTAGATAGATATGAAGATGGATGGTTTTGAATAGACTGAGCTGGGTCGTTATTTTAATAGTCACCGGGTAGCAATTTTTAGGCAGGAGACCGGGACGCACTTCCTCATAAATTACCCAAAAAATCTTAGTATTTAAAGTAATATAGATAAATATGAACAAATTGAGATAGATAGATTAGATAGATATGAAGATGGATGGTTTTGAATAGACTGAGCTGGGTCGTATTTTAATAGTCACCGGGTAGCAATTTTTTGAGGCAGAGACCGGCGACGCACTTCCTCATAAATTACCCAAAAAATCTTAGTATTTAAGGTAATATAGATAAATATGAAAAATTGAGATAGATAGATAGATATGAAGATGGATAGTTTTGAATAGACTGAGCTGGGTCATTATTTAATAGTCACTGGGTAGCAATTTTTGAGGCAGGACACCGGGATGCACTTCCTCATAAATTACCAAAAAAATCTCAGTATTTAAAGTAATATAGATAAATATGAACAAATTGAGATAGATAGATAGATATGAAGATGGATAGTTTTGAATAGACTGAGCTGTGGTCGTTATTTTGATAGTCACCAGGTAGCAATTTTTGTTAGTCTTATCATTAATTTTCTAAAAATTCCCAAATGTTCCCTGCAAGTGTCAGAAAAGTTCCTGTAGATGGCAATTTTTTTCTGAATGAATTTAACTTTCCTGATAAATTTTAATCACTTCTTTATCCTCCCATCTTCTCCTCTTGTAAAACACTATCTGAGGTCAACAAAGGTCAACAGTTTCAAGATTTGCTGAGGAGTTTTCAAGGTAAAATCTGTAGTTTAGGATCCTTTGTTTTTCTTCAACTAGTTCCTGTGACGGAGAACGAGAAAGGAAAAAGAGCAAGACATTGTCTTGCCTGCCGGGATCGAACTCGCGTCCTCCCGCATGCAAAAACAAATATGCAATTTGGGCACTGGACGGACCGCGGGTTCAACTGATGTGCCCGGATGTTTGGATAAATATGTCCATAAATAACAAGTGAGTCGAGCGCTGGCAGTCAGCAGCAGCAGAAGCAGTCGAAGATGAAGCACTTTGCGAACAACCAATAAAGAAATGGATTTTAGTCCAACAGAAACAAAACTAAATAGGAAATGCGATTTTGAACTGTTAAAGATTATTTTGACTACGACGACGGATTTTCCAGCTGCTAGACGAAGACGAAGAATGTGTTGACCAAAAGAAAGTCTGGCTTGTGAGAAGACGGTGAACTCGCTTGTTTTTTGTCACCCCTCAGCGGGGGCTTGTTGATTCGAACATCTATTTCCCCCTTCTATAGTTCCACATCTTTCTGATTCCAGTGGTAACCAGTGGTAAGTCGTGTTATGCACGCTCCGACTCAATCTGTGCAGGTAGTCTGGTGGGGATTTCGAAATAAAATAGGATCCAAGTTAAATCGAAGTCTTGTGTTATTATCTAAAAACTAGCAATGACACAGGGCTTCTGATAAAGAGAAATCCCCAATGGAAGACGCGAACACAAAGTCCCCAAGACAAAGTCAGACGCTAGAAGAGATGTAGAAAGAGACGCTACAAGAACTTAAGAATATAAAAGTATCGGCCAAACCATGACGGTGGTAAGTCGTGTTAAGTGCACGGCCGACTCAATCTGCGCAGGTAGTCTGGTGGGGATTTCGGAATAAAATATGATCTAAGTAAATCAAAGTCTTGTGTTATTATCTAAAAACTACCAATGACACAGGGCTTCTGATAAAGAGAAATCCCCAATGGAAGACCAGACACAAAGTCCCAAGAGACGAAGTCCAGACGCTAGGAAGAGATGTTAGAAGAGATGCTACAAGAACTTAAGATATAAAAGTATCGGCCAAACACGACGGTGGTAAGTCGTGTTAAGTGCATGGCCGACTCAATCTCGCAGGTAGTCTGGTGGGATTTCGGAATAAAATATGATCTAAGTTAAATCGAAGTTTTGTGTTATTATCTAAAAACCACCATGACACAGAGCTTCTGATAAAGAGAAATCCCCAATGGAAGACCAGACACAAAGTCCCCAAGACAAAGTCAGAACGCTAGAAAGAGACGCTAGAAGAATAGAAGTAAGAAAAGTAAAGAAAGAGAGTATACAAGAATCTTCGTGATTCCAGTTTTATTGCTTTCTTCATTAATCAATTTTAAGTTAAAATGTTTATTTTGTTTGTATTATTCTCAAATATCAATTCTGTTTATTTTGTCTGCATGAACGACGAATGGAAAAGAATCATTGAATCTACTGATATATATTATTAAATTGAATATATATATATAATATTGAATGGAAGGAAACTTGTTTACTTATTTTTTAAGTTACTGTTTATTTGAAAATATTTTTGTATGCTTGTCAATTGGAAAGATAAATAAAACTTTTTTTTTTAAAAGTAAAGAATATTCATATCTGACTGTGTTGAATTATTTCTCATATTAGTTGAATTACATCGCGAGAGTATTGATTTAATGCTGTAAATATTTAAAAATTCACAATTTGTTAATGTGTTAAGCTTAATATCAGCCATATTGTTGTCTTAAAAATTGATTTATATTAAACAATGTTTAAGCACTCGGAAAATAGAAATAATTTATAGTAAACAAATGTTTGCACTAAAAACTGACTCAGAAGTTCATCAAATTTTTCACAATTCTATGGTTTTTGCTTATTTAGCTCTGTCAATTCTTACAAATATTGTATTGTTGTATACTCTCTTTCTTTACTTCTATTTTTTTCTGCTCATCTTGTTACATACTGACGTCTTCACAGTACCAAATCGATATAATGTTGTATACCCTTTCTTAGTTCTTTACTTCTTGTCTTTTCTTCTGGCGGCTTTGCTATTCTGATCGTTTATCTTCTAACATCTTGGTCTGGAATATCTTCTAAGGTCTGGTCTGGTCTTCTATGGGGATTCGGGTCTGGTTTCTGTTAGGGATCACTCCTTATCAGAAGCCCTGTGTCATTGTTAGTTTTTAGGTAAAAACACAAGACTTCGATTTACGTTGATGTTACTTTATTTGTAAATCCCCAAACCAGACATCTGCGCAGTTGAGGGACTGTTTCTGTAGGGATCACTCCTTAATCAGAAAGCCTGTGTCATTGTTAGTTTTTAGGTAATAAACCAAGACTTTCGATTTACGTTGATGTTACTTTATTTGTAAATCCCCAAACCAGACATCTGCGCAGTTGAGGGACTGGTTTCTGTTAGGGATCACTCCTTATCAGAAGCCCTGTGTCATTGTTAAGTTTTTTAGGTAATAAAACACAAGACTTCGATTACGTTGATGTTACTTTATTTGTAAATCCCAAACCAGACTCTGCGCAGTTGAGGGACTGGTTTCTGTTAGGGATCACTCCTTATCAGAAGCCCTGTGTCATTGTTAGTTTTTTAGGTAATAAACCACAAGACTTCGATTTACGTTGATGTTACTTTATTTGTAAATCCCCAAACCAGACAATCTGCGCAGTTGAGGGACCGCGTGTATAAACATGACTTACCCCTTCGAGCTCGCTGCTACCTCTAACTGACTGAGTTACTTAGTATCCTTAAACGGGAACAGGGTCTTCCATGCCTTCCGGTTCTCACGATTTATCCCGGAAAGCAAGTGAGAATGAGGTCAAGCATTGTCACTCATCTTCAAGGCCGGGGCTGCACTAATCGCCATTATGATTTCTACACTATTGCCAATAATTCATTAGGTATCTAATAATTATGTAACAATCTTTGTATCTTACGTTCTTCTAGTGTCTGGACTTCGTCTTGGGACTTCGTGTCTGGTCTTTCATTGGGATTTCTCTTATCAGAGCCCTGTGTCATTGCTAGTTTTTAGATAAAACACATGACTTCGATTTAACTTAGATCATATTTTATTCCGAAATCCCCACCAGACTACCTGCGCAGATTGTGTCGGCAGGGTGCATAACACGACTTCCCGCCATCGTGGTCTGGCCGATAATCACTAAAACTCCTCTAATCTAAATCGGAAGAGGGTTTCTCCACTGATTCTCACGGTATCCACTGGAAGGAGGATCTGGACTGAGGTCAAGCCTTGTCATTCAATCCTTCAAGGCCGCCCGCTGCATAATAACAGCCATTTTGGTTTCTAAACTACTGTACATAAGTATTAAGAATCTAATAATTATGTAACAGTATTATCATTTTTAGAGATCATTTTTTAAAAATTGTAATCTTTCCTCCCCCAAAAAAGGTTCTAAAGTAAAGAAAATGGCCCACTTTTTCATAGACATTCTCTTTTCAAGAGAAAATAATAAATAAATATAAGATATGGTTATATGAATTGAAGAGATCAAGACTTGAATCACATACATGACAAAACTAACAGACAAATATTTTTTAAAAAATCCTCCCCGTATTTTTTCTAAACAATATCTATTTTAAAAATGTTTGCAAATCAAATTAATAAATTATACTAATCAATTATGGAAGCGCGTGGTGTAATGGTTAAAGTCATGGGAAATGGACTCGTCGTCCCGAGTTCAAATCCTGGATGTGGTAATTGCATTTCACTTAGCGCTAATACCCTTGGGAAAGGTATGAATCCTACTCTCTCTCTAGCTATGGGTAAATAGTAGGGCAGACTGGGCTCTTTAACCTTGGTTAGGCAACTAGAAGAAGGAAAAGTCTGAATTCAAACCTGTTGAACTCTGCTTAAGAAATTGACCTTTGTGTCACATCCTGCTTGTGCGGGGGTTGGTATATATATATACTGATCAATTATAAAAGTAATTCTTATCATAAAAGAGAAATATATGTAATAAAAGAATCTTCTGAAATGAAATGTGAAAAGAGTTTGGGAGATATTTTTTTTTTTAATTTGAAGACAAGAGATTAATTAATTGTTAAACTTTTTTATTTTTTTCTGGATTGTTAATTGTAAATAACATAATAAATAATTATTTTACATCTCTAGCTCAAAGAACTATGAATAAATACTTATGTAGAAATGTTTAATTTTAAATGGGAAAATCTAAACTCTGCATAGTTAGTCACTGTTACATAATCTATGCGGTTGCATAAGATTATTGTCAATCCCCTGTAATTCTGAGGGGATGACCCTTTTCATACCATGGCCGGGTCCTTCCATGGAAAATTACAGAAGCCCGCCAAAATACGTGAAGTCACGTGGGACCTGTTCGGTTGCCAGTTTGCAGTTAGACGTCAGGCAGAGCAGTCGGCTTTTAGGTCCTGCCTAAAACTGGAACTCACGCGCGCTATGTTAGTTAGACGATTATGTATAGTTAAGGAAATAAAAAGTTTGGATAATTAATATGTTCTTGTGGTTAATGAATGTCTTGGTAACAAGACTAAGAATGACGACCAGCCAGCAAGAACATAGCAAAAGAAAGTCCAGACGTTAGAAGATTCCAGACCAAGTGAAGATAGATGATAGAAATACCCAAAGACGATCAGAATACCAAAGAACGGCCAAGAAATAGAATTAAAGAAAGAGGTATGCAACATTATAATTATTTAGTGCCAGTGAGGAAGGGCTAATGCAACATTAGAATTTGACTAACGTTTATCTACTAAAGTATTCGCGAAAGCATAAAGGTAAAGATCTTCAGCTTCTGCCGTGTTTCCCATTAACGTCTGATCTACTGACTTTCTGAAGACAATTTTTGACAATTTCGTTTCTTATTATTATCTTATTATTATTATTATTATTATTATTATTATTATTTCCCATAATTATCGTTTCTTGCTATTCGCATTGTTAATAAAAGTCGAAATTCCATTAAAAAACTAGTTCCAAAATACAATAAAAACCCCTCCGGGCGATGTAAAAATAGATTTTTGAAACATATTGCAACAGTCACATCTTGCAGCAACAATTGGCTTCTCACTGATTATTGTTTGTTGTTAAAGACCGACTCTCATTTTCCCATGAGAAATAAAAAAATATCTTTATGGTAAAACCATTCTCTGGGTCTTGTAATGTTTATTATGGGTGCACCGTGGCCGACTTTTATGAAAATTTCAATAACTATTTATCCTTGGATGTAAATATGTCCTGAAAAACACTCTCTGGTGTTCCTAATTTTTTTAGTCCGGTGATGGACCGGGTAATTTATTTGTTTGTTTGTTTTGTTTTAACGGCATATCAACCTCAGTGGGTCATTAAATGCCGATAAAGTTTTTGAAATAAATCAATTCTTAATGGATAATACAAGTTTTTTTAATAAATACATTTTTCTATTTAATCCATAGATGGGACTCTAACAGGTACTACCACTCCGGGTCAGAGTGGACCAGGAGCAATGTGATGAAGGGGTGCTCCACATTTCCCAAACCTCCAAAACTGGAACCTCACCATCAGATAGAGTTTAACATCATTCCCAGGAACATGTAGACCCGCAGCCACCACGCTTCTAAGCACCCATATGATAAAAAGGGGTTGGGGCTTGCCATAAGGGCAATAGGGTTGGGAAATCATATAGGTCTAGGCTTGACGTGGCCAAGACAATTGATCAGAGGGGGCCTCTCCGACGCCGTCCTAGCCCAAGATAGGGCCAAAGTGGAGTATTGCATGTCATGAACTGCTCATGCCACCTGGGCTCTATCCTTAAGCATCACGGTCGCCACCCACGGCCAACAGGTGGCCCCATCTGGGGAGTCTTACCTCTCTGCATGCAGAGGTGCAGTCAGTGCATTCTAACGCCCCAGCCGACAGGGTGGCTGGGTAATTTAGCTTGTATATTATATATATATATAATTATCATTTAACAATTCACAACCTAACATATCTGATGTCATGTACACAAACTAAAGTTGGATGTCATTCAATCACTTACCTCCTCTTAAAATAGGTATCGTCGGGGGTTTATCGGTTTGGCCTAAAGTTGGCATAGCCAGACAGTGAGGGAGTCTATCTTCTTTTCACTAGCCACTAGAGATTGTTTAGTGTCTGAGATGGCGCTCCAACAACTGCCATCAGCTCCTCAACTTTACCACAGAACTCTGTGCTACTCATACGCTGAGTTGGTGAGGGCCGGTTACAAGTCAGAGGTATAACTGGGCATGATTTGTAGACAACTGCCAGGCAAACATCAAACTGGATTTGATCGAACTCATAAGCAAAAGGAATGAAGGTGAGTGAAAGTTTCTCTTCATGTTTGTCTTTCTCTCTTCCTTCATCCTCCATCCCTTTTTATTTTAATTCTGGATGGACGCGAGGTGTAATTCAGGTGTCCGGATGTGGGGGACTGTGCCCATAAATAACAAGTGAGTGGAGGGCTGACGAGAAGCAGTTGGCCGACGTGAAGACGGCAGTCAGCGACGAAGCGCTTTGTGAACGACCAACAAAGAAATTGATTTTAATCCAACAAAGAAACAAAACTAGATGGGAGTTGCATTTTTCAGCTGCTAAAATATTTTGACGATGATGGATTTTCAGTTGCTAGTCGCGAAGACGAAGATGAAGACTGTGTTGACCAAAAGAAGTTTGGCCTGTGAGAAGACAGTGGACTCACTTCTTTTTTGTCCCCCCTCAGCAGAAACTTGTTGACTCAAATATCTATCCCCAACCCTCTATTTTTTTCCTTCTATAGTTAATAACAAGTCTGGTGGTAAAAACTGGTATGGCACCAGAGTAGCAGTATTGCCTCAGTCAACCAAAATTGTGAATGTAAATTTGTGGTGCATGCGCGCTGCTGTGTGTGTGGTGTGTGTGTGTGTAAATAATAAGACAGACCACAATTTTGCTNCTTCGTTCACTCACCAGTAAAAGACCTTGGACTAGAAGATAGAATGCCGATATTTATTGAAAATTTTCTATAAGATAGAAAATTTAGAGTTAGACTAGGAGATGTATTCTCTGAAGAAAAAGAACAAGAAATGGGTGAACCACAAGACAGTGTATTATCTGTAACACTATTACATAACTCAGGACTTAATTACTTTAAGCCTTTTCAACTGGCCAAGGATGGCATTTAAAAACTTAACAAACGTGTTAACAGGCATAGTAAAAGACCTTGGACTAGAAGATAGAATGCCGATATTTATTGAAAATTTTCTATAAGATAGAAAATTTAGAGTTAGACTAGGAGATGTATTCTCTGAAGAAAAAGAACAAGAAATGGGTGAACCACAAGACAGTGTATTATCTGTAACACTATTACATAACTCAGGACTTAATTACTTTAAGCCCTTTTCAACTGGCCAAGAATTGCATTTAAAAACTTAACAAACGTGTTAACAGGCATAGTAAAAGACCTTGGACTAGAAGATAGAATGCCGATATTTATTGAAAATTTTCTATAAGATAGAAAATTTAGAGTTAGACTAGGAGATGTATTCTCTGAAGAAAAAGAACAAGAAATGGGTGAACCACAAGACAGTGTATTATCTGTAAACTATTACATAACTCAGGACTTAATTACTTTAAGCCTTTTTCAACTGGCCAAGAATTGCATTTAAAAACTTAACAAACGTGTTAACAGGCATAGTAAAAGACCTTGGACTAGAAGATAGAATGCCGATATTTATTGAAAATTTTCTATAAGATAGAAAATTTAGAGTTAGACTAGGAGATGTATTCTCTGAAGAAAAAGAACAAGAAATGGGTGAACCACAAGACAGTGTATTATCTGTAACACTATTACATAACTCAGGACTTAATTACTTTAAGCCCTTTTCAACTGGCCAAGAATTGCATTTAAAAACTTAACAAACGTGTTAACAGGCATAGTAAAAGACCTTGGACTAGAAGATAGAATGCCGATATTTATTGAAAATTTTCTATAAGATAGAAAATTTAGAGTTAGACTAGGAGATGTATTCTCTGAAGAAAAAGAACAAGAAATGGGTGAACCACAAGACAGTGTATTATCTGTAACACTATTACATAACTCAGGACTTAATTACTTTAAGCCCTTTTCAACTGGCCAAGAATTGCATTTAAAAACTTAACAAACGTGTTAACAGGCATAGTAAAAGACCTTGGACTAGAAGATAGAATGCCGATATTTATTGAAAATTTTCTATAAGATAGAAAATTTAGAGTTAGACTAGGAGATGTATTCTCTGAAGAAAAAGAACAAGAAATGGGTGAACCACAAGACAGTGTATTATCTGTAACACTATTACATAACTCAGGACTTAATTACTTTAAGCCTTTTTCAACTGGCCAAGAATTGCATTTAAAAACTTAACAAACGTGTTAACAGGCATAGTAAAAGACCTTGGACTAGAAGATAGAATGCCGATATTTATTGAAAATTTTCTATAAGATAGAAAATTTAGAGTTAGACTAGGAGATGTATTCTCTGAAGAAAAAGAACAAGAAATGGGTGAACCACAAGACAGTGTATTATCTGTAACACTATTACATAACTCAGGACTTAATTACTTTAAGCCCTTTTCAACTGGCCAAGAATTGCATTTAAAAACTTAACAAACGTGTTAACAGGCATAGTAAAAGACCTTGGACTAGAAGATAGAATGCCGATATTTATTGAAAATTTTCTATAAGATAGAAAATTTAGAGTTAGACTAGGAGATGTATTCTCTGAAGAAAAAGAACAAGAATGGGTGAACCACAAGACAGTGTATTATCTGTAACACTATTACATAACTCAGGACTTAATTACTTTAAGCCCTTTTCAACTGGCCAAGAATTGCATTTAAAAACTTAACAAACGTGTTAACAGGCATAGTAAAAGACCTTGGACTAGAAGATAGAATGCCGATATTTATTGAAAATTTTCTATAAGATAGAAAATTTAGAGTTAGACTAGGAGATGTATTCTCTGAAGAAAAAGAACAAGAAATGGGTGAACCACAAGACAGTGTATTATCTGTAACACTATTACATAACTCAGGACTTAATTACTTTAAGCCTTTTTCAACTGGCCAAGAATTGCATTTAAAAACTTAACAAACGTGTTAACAGGCATAGTAAAAGACCTTGGACTAGAAGATAGAATGCCGATATTTATTGAAAATTTTCTATAAGATAGAAAATTTAGAGTTAGACTAGGAGATGTATTCTCTGAAGAAAAAGAACAAGAAATGGGTGAACCACAAGACAGTGTATTATCTGTAACACTATTACATAACTCAGGACTTAATTACTTTAAGCCCTTTTCAACTGGCCAAGAATTGCATTTAAAAACTTAACAAACGTGTTAACAGGCATAGTAAAAGACCTTGGACTAGAAGATAGAATGCCGATATTTATTGAAAATTTTCTATAAGATAGAAAATTTAGAGTTAGACTAGGAGATGTATTCTCTGAAGAAAAAGAACAAGAAATGGGTGAACCACAAGACAGTGTATTATCTGTAACACTATTACATAACTCAGGACTTAATTACTTTAAGCCCTTTTCAACTGGCCAAGGATTGCATTTAAAAACTTAACAAACGTGTTAACAGGCATAGTAAAAGACCTTGGACTAGAAGATAGAATGCCGATATTTATTGAAAATTTTCTATAAGATAGAAAATTTAGAGTTAGACTAGGAGATGTATTCTCTGAAGAAAAAGAACAAGAAATGGGTGAACCACAAGACAGTGTATTATCTGTAACACTATTACATAACTCAGGACTTAATTACTTTAAGCCCTTTTCAACTGGCCAAGAATTGCATTTAAAAACTTAACAAACGTGTTAACAGGCATAGTAAAAGACCTTGGACTAGAAGATAGAATGCCGATATTTATTGAAAATTTTCTATAAGATAGAAAATTTAGAGTTAGACTAGGAGATGTATTCTCTGAAGAAAAAGAACAAGAAATGGGTGAACCACAAGACAGTGTATTATCTGTAACACTATTACATAACTCAGGACTTAATTACTTTAAGCCCTTTTCAACTGGCCAAGAATTGCATTTAAAAACTTAACAAACGTGTTAACAGGCATAGTAAAAGACCTTGGACTAGAAGATAGAATGCCGATATTTATTGAAAATTTTCTATAAGATAGAAAATTTAGAGTTAGACTAGGAGATGTATTCTCTGAAGAAAAAGAACAAGAAATGGGTGAACCACAAGACAGTGTATTATCTGTAACACTATTACATAACTCAGGACTTAATTACTTTAAGCCCTTTTCAACTGGCCAAGAATTGCATTTAAAAACTTAACAAACGTGTTAACAGGCATAGTAAAAGACCTTGGACTAGAAGATAGAATGCCGATATTTATTGAAAATTTTCTATAAGATAGAAAATTTAGAGTTAGACTAGGAGATGTATTCTCTGAAGAAAAAGAACAAGAAATGGGTGAACCACAAGACAGTGTATTATCTGTAACACTATTACATAACTCAGGACTTAATTACTTTAAGCCCTTTTCAACTGGCCAAGAATTGCATTTAAAAACTTAACAAACGTGTTAACAGGCATAGTAAAAGACCTTGGACTAGAAGATAGAATGCCGATATTTATTGAAAATTTTCTATAAGATAGAAAATTTAGAGTTAGACTAGGAGATGTATTCTCTGAAGAAAAAGAACAAGAAATGGGTGAACCACAAGACAGTGTATTATCTGTAACACTATTACATAACTCAGGACTTAATTACTTTAAGCCCTTTTCAACTGGCCAAGAATTGCATTTAAAAACTTAACAAACGTGTTAACAGGCATAGTAAAAGACCTTGGACTAGAAGATAGAATGCCGATATTTATTGAAAATTTTCTATAAGATAGAAAATTTAGAGTTAGACTAGGAGATGTATTCTCTGAAGAAAAAGAACAAGAAATGGGTGAACCACAAGACAGTGTATTATCTGTAACACTATTACATAACTCAGGACTTAATTACTTTAAGCCCTTTTCAACTGGCCAAGAATTGCATTTAAAAACTTAACAAACGTGTTAACAGGCATAGTAAAAGACCTTGGACTAGAAGATAGAATGCCATATTTATTGAAAATTTTCTATAAGATAGAAAATTTAGAGTTAGACTAGGAGATGTATTCTCTGAAGAAAAAGAACAAGAAATGGGTGAACCACAAGACAGTGTATTATCTGTAACACTATTACATAACTCAGGACTTAATTACTTTAAGCCCTTTTCAACTGGCCAAGAATTGCATTTAAAAACTTAACAAACGTGTTAACAGGCATAGTAAAAGACCTTGGACTAGAAGATAGAATGCCGATATTTATTGAAAATTTTCTATAAGATAGAAAATTTAGAGTTAGACTAGGAGATGTATTCTCTGAAGAAAAAGAACAAGAAATGGGTGAACCACAAGACAGTGTATTATCTGTAACACTATTACATAACTCAGGACTTAATTACTTTAAGCCCTTTTCAACTGGCCAAGAATTGCATTTAAAAACTTAACAAACGTGTTAACAGGCATAGTAAAAGACCTTGGACTAGAAGATAGAATGCCGATATTTATTGAAAATTTTCTATAAGATAGAAAATTTAGAGTTAGACTAGGAGATGTATTCTCTGAAGAAAAAGAACAAGAAATGGGTGAACCACAAGACAGTGTATTATCTGTAACACTATTACATAACTCAGGACTTAATTACTTTAAGCCTTTTTCAACTGGCCAAGAATTGCATTTAAAAAACTTAACAAACGTGTTAACAGGCATAGTAAAAGACCTTGGACTAGAAGATAGAATGCCAATATTTATTGAAAATTTTCTATAAGATAGAAAATTTAGAGTTAGACTAGGAGATGTATTCTCTGAAGAAAAAGAACAAGAAATGGGTGAACCACAAGACAGTGTATTATCTGTAACACTATTACATAACTCAGGACTTAATTACTTTAAGCCCTTTTCAACTGGCCAAGAATTGCATTTAAAAACTTAACAAACGTGTTAACAGGCATAGTAAAAGACCTTGGACTAGAAGATAGAATGCCGATATTTATTGAAAATTTTCTATAAGATAGAAAATTTAGAGTTAGACTAGGAGATGTATTCTCTGAAGAAAAAGAACAAGAAATGGGTGAACCACAAGACAGTGTATTATCTGTAACACTATTACATAACTCAGGACTTAATTACTTTAAGCCCTTTTCAACTGGCCAAGAATTGCATTTAAAAACTTAACAAACGTGTTAACAGGCATAGTAAAAGACCTTGGACTAGAAGATAGAATGCCGATATTTATTGAAAATTTTCTATAAGATAGAAAATTTAGAGTTAGACTAGGAGATGTATTCTCTGAAGAAAAAGAACAAGAAATGGGTGAACCACAAGACAGTGTATTATCTGTAACACTATTACATAACTCAGGACTTAATTACTTTAAGCCCTTTCAACTGGCCAAGAATTGCATTTAAAAACTTAACAAACGTGTTAACAGGCATAGTAAAAGACCTTGGACTAGAAGATAGAATGCCGATATTTATTGAAAATTTTCTATAAGATAGAAAATTTAGAGTTAGACTAGGAGATGTATTCTCTGAAGAAAAAGAACAAGAAATGGGTGAACCACAAGACAGTGTATTATCTGTAACACTATTACATAACTCAGGACTTAATTACTTTAAGCCCTTTTCAACTGGCCAAGAATTGCATTTAAAAACTTAACAAACGTGTTAACAGGCATAGTAAAAGACCTTGGACTAGAAGATAGAATGCCGATATTTATTGAAAATTTTCTATAAGATAGAAAATTTAGAGTTAGACTAGGAGATGTATTCTCTGAAGAAAAAGAACAAGAAATGGGTGAACCACAAGACAGTGTATTATCTGTAACACTATTACATAACTCAGGACTTAATTACTTTAAGCCCTTTTCAACTGGCCAAGAATTGCATTTAAAAACTTAACAAACGTGTTAACAGGCATAGTAAAAGACCTTGGACTAGAAGATAGAATGCCGATATTTATTGAAAATTTTCTATAAGATAGAAAATTTAGAGTTAGACTAGGAGATGTATTCTCTGAAAAAAAGAACAAGAAATGGGTGAACCACAAGACAGTGTATTATCTGTAACACTATTACATAACTCAGGACTTAATTACTTTAAGCCCTTTTCAACTGGCCAAGAATTGCATTTAAAAACTTAACAAACGTGTTAACAGGCATAGTAAAAGACCTTGGACTAGAAGATAGAATGCCGATATTTATTGAAAATTTTCTATAAGATAGAAAATTTAGAGTTAGACTAGGAGATGTATTCTCTGAAGAAAAAGAACAAGAAATGGGTGAACCACAAGACAGTGTATTATCTGTAACACTATTCCATAACTCAGGACTTAATTACTTTAAGCCCTTTTCAACTGGCCAAGAATTGCATTTAAAAACTTAACAAACGTGTTAACAGGCATAGTAAAAGACCTTGGACTAGAAGATAGAATGCCGATATTTATTGAAAATTTTCTATAAGATAGAAAATTTAGAGTTAGACTAGGAGATGTATTCTCTGAAGAAAAAGAACAAGAAATGGGTGAACCACAAGACAGTGTATTATCTGTAACACTATTCCATAACTCAGGACTTAATTACTTTAAGCCCTTTTCAACTGGCCAAGAATTGCATTTAAAAACTTAACAAACGTGTTAACAGGCATAGTAAAAGACCTTGGACTAGAAGATAGAATGCCGATATTTATTGAAAATTTTCTATAAGATAGAAAATTTAGAGTTAGACTAGGAGATGTATTCTCTGAAGAAAAAGAACAAGAAATGGGTGAAACCAAGACAGTGTATTATCTGTAACACTATTCCATAACTCAGGACTTAATTACTTTAAGCCCTTTTCAACTGGCCAAGAATTGCATTTAAAAACTTAACAAACGTGTTAACAGGCATAGTAAAAGACCTTGGACTAGAAGATAGAATGCCGATATTTATTGAAAATTTTCTATAAGATAGAAAATTTAGAGTTAGACTAGGAGATGTATTCTCTGAAGAAAAAGAACAAGAAATGGGTGAACCACAAGACAGTGTATTATCTGTAACACTATTCCATAACTCAGGACTTAATTACTTTAAGCCCTTTTCAACTGGCCAAGAATTGCATTTAAAAACTTAACAAACGTGTTAACAGGCATAGTAAAAGACCTTGGACTAGAAGATAGAATGCCGATATTTATTGAAAATTTTCTATAAGATAGAAAATTTAGAGTTAGACTAGGAGATGTATTCTCTGAAGAAAAAGAACAAGAAATGGGTGAACCACAAGACAGTGTATTATCTGTAACACTATTTAATATCAAAATAAATGACATTGTAAAAAAACATTAACAGTGGAATAACCTGTGCTTTGTTTGTGGATGACTTACTGATCTGTTATAAAGCAGGGAATATGAATCTTATAGAAAGACAAATCCAGATATGCCTCAATAGACTCAACAAATGGACTACAGAGAATGTGTAGAAGCTATCCCCCAGATAACATAGAAATAATATAATACTCACCGTCGCAGTGGGATTCTAACTACCGTTGAGTTAGAATCCCACTGCGACGGTGAAATCCTTCACCACCGCAATGCTAAGATGATAAAAAGGTATAATAGACATACCCATCCCCTTTGCCCACTACAAACTGGTGATACAGTAACCATCCAGAATCCACTTGATCGCCGGTGGAACACTACTGGCAGGATCGTCACTGTCCTTCCAGATCGTCAGTACCAAATCAGGGTCGATGGATCAGGAAGAGTCACTCTCAGGAATCGCCGTTTCTTGAGGAAGTCGGAAATCAAAGCAATACCCACTCCAATGCCAAGTGCAATGCCTGAGCTAACAATCCCTGCAAGCAATACTTCATCCATGCATTCCGATCCCCCAGCATCTCCCCAAAATTATGCGCATGCAGCAATTAGACACCCCACAGAGAGCACTGATATATCAACATGCCTTCGCCCATCGAAAATCCCTTGAGCCCTGTCCAGGTTATTCCCACATAACAGGGCAGGCCTTAAAGAACAGCTCACTCTTCGTAGAGCCCCGCATGCAGGCATTTCAGTTCGTTCTAAAGACTTTGGGAAAGACATGAATCCATATGTTCTTCTCTCAGTTATGTATAAATAATAGAGCAGACGCAAATCTATAGCCTTGATTCTGCAAGCAGTCTTACAGAGGGAAAACTGAATTCAAACCAGCTTTACTCTACTTAAAAATTGACTCATTGTCACATTCTTCCCGTGGTTGGATAAACACACACACACACACACACACACACACACACACACACACACAATGTTTTTTATTAATTTTTAAACTTAAAATTCAAATAAAGATGTGTACACCTGTCGTGTGCAGCCTATGTAATAAATCAAGACTGTCTAGACGACAGTCTTGATATCTTTTATTTATTTAGTGCTCATCTACACTTGTAGAGGAAGGAGATCACTAAATACAAATCTGAACCCAACAGCTGATTTACTTTCCACTGCAGTAGATATAGTCAATGCCTAGGGAGTATAACTCTGTATTGATCAAATAGTTTCCTTGAAAAGGGACATACAGTAAAATAATATTTGAGATTATTTTGATGTTTTTAAAATTTAATATATAAGAAAATATGAAAGGTAAAATGGATATGAATCTGACAATATGTGTAGAAAGTTTTGTAGAAAAAAACAACAAGATGTTTAAAGTTTTGCTGACAGAAATCTGTTTCGACCAGATGAAGAGGTCTTTATCAAAGCAATATTGTAAACGGAAAAACGAAATAAATGTATCATTAACCACGGGGCACAGAACACTCTCAATCAGTACCGGAATTTTCAAATAATTTTTTAAAATGTGTATTTTATATAAAAATAAAATAAATTTTATTTTTAAAAATTATAAGTATTTTGATCATTAAAAAACTCAAAAGAGTTTGCAGTAAAGGTGTATATAAATATCAAAAAGTTCAGGAAAATGTTCCGGTTACAAAAGAAAGTTTTAAAAATATAATACGTCTAACCATACAATAGATGAAGATGGAAAATTTCAGGAATCTGTAATGATGACAAATTCGTAGTGTCGGGATCCATATTATATTCGAAATTTGAGCCTCCGGTGATATAATTTAAATAATTCCAATTTTGTTTTTTCTATGGACAGTATATTGTCGGATTCATATCCATTTTATCTTTCATACTGTACACCTAAGAAAATATGTAAAAGACCAATGTTGAGTTTTGAGAAAAAAATTAAAACAAGATAAAAAAAAATCATACTGACTGTAGTGAGAGAAGAGACTTACCTCGTGCAAAACGGGCAAGGACTTGCTTTGCGTGCAAGTCCACCGGAACTGAACAGTGAAAGAGGAGTGGGTGTAGGCAGGCATGCAACGTCAAAAAGTTAGAGAGGAGAAGGAGAAGCCTCTTTATAGAAGCGCCTGAGGCATTGTGGGTAGAAGTTAGAAATAAAATGTCTGCTTCTGTGAACGTTGGATTCAGTCGATAGACTAGAACGAGCAAAGAGTGTTAGAGACACTGACATAAACAATTTAAAAATTGAACTATAAAAATATAGAAATGTCAAAAGAGGCATCATTTTCAAATCTAATCACTTAAACTTTCACGTGCAGTGATTTTGTTTTTACTTTTGTTTTCTTGTCGGGTTACAGAAATGTTTCTTTTTTGCTGTATTTTTATTTCTATGTTTTATTTTGATAAAGATATATATTGTATAGACAAAATCAGTTTTTGTTTTTTCTATTAATGCTAAGTTCAATAGAACATTTAAAAAATTGTAATTTACTTTCACTTTATAAATTAAACAAATTTTACCCCTATTACCCAAGTTTGGACATAGTCAATGTCAATATAGTCAAATGTCTAGCCACACTGAAGAGACTTGATAAGTCAAAACACATGTCTGTGGATGACTATATATATATATACAGTAACAAGAAGTTACCTAAAAAGTTTACAAATAAATAAATACCTACGATTTTGTGTAAAATTGATGTTGAAAATATTCAAAATAATTGTTTGATTATTACATGCACGCAACATTTTATTTGAGAGGGACGGGGCTCAGTTTTCATTTCAAATTGTTTTGGGTTTTTTTTACTCCTTTAATAAATATGAGGATTTGTCTTACTTATGATACAAACCCTCTGACATTGAATTTTTAACTCCCACCCCCTCAGGCAATATCTTTCAAAAATTAATTTTTACGACGCCCAGAGGGTGTTTTCTGTTGCTAGTATATATAAGAGAAATTGGAAATAATTCTGAATGTATATAATAATGTAGAAGATATTCAGAGGATGATTTATATAAAAGAATAGAATTTTATTATAGTGCAATTGTAGAGAAAGAGAAACAAATCCTGGAGTTAACAATGAATGTTGTGTATGAAGCTACAGTGAAAAAGGAAAAGGAGTTGGTATAGTATATTGGGGCTACTGAAACACCATGGAAGCAAAGATGATATAACCACAGAACCTTATTCATTAATCAATGTTATGCAAGCAGTACTATGCTATTAAAAGTATTTCTGGCTCATAAGAACAGTAAGACCCTTTGCTTGGAGGAAAAACTAAAAATAATAAATTTCCCAGAACTGAGAAAACTACTAAACAAAGGATCTGAGCTCATTTCAATAGACATGGGTCTAAAATTCCTATCATTGAAACTTGACATAACCTAATTATTTAATTATTTAATTTATTTTATTTATCCTTATTATATTATTTCTTTTATCTTATTTATTTCATTTTATTAACTTGAATTAATTTATTTGAATTATACTATTTAATTTTATTCTTATAATTTTTTTAATGATTTTATAGCTTTACTTTTGGATTAAAATGCTTCTGATTTTAAAAATAAAATAAATTTTATTTTTAACACAGAATACGCATTTTTTTTTAAAATTCCAACATCGAAAACCAGCGTTCGTTTGTACCTCCTTCTAATGGTTATTTATTCTGTCTTTCCTTCATAAGTTGCTCTTGATGAAGACCACTCTATTAAAACGGTCGAAACAGATTCTGTCAGCAAACTATTAACATCATTTGTTTTTTCAAAAATTGTTAAATTCATACAGTCATTATATAATGTTCTAACAATTCAAATTGGAGTATCTTAATTTTATTCAGTTCACTTAGCATTATTATATTTACTGTGATGTAAAACAAATAAAATAATGGTGGTATCATAAAGTTACTGTTTAGGCACCCTGGGTTAGGAGTAATAATTCTTCAGCCTCAAAGCCATGCCTAACGTCTGGATCATCATCTGATGAAGGTTTTGTTGATGGTACTGCTGATGTTGTCTTTGCAGTAGCAGCTGTATAAATTTATTTCATTTTATTCTATTTTATTTCATTTAATTAATGTTATTTTAATCTTATTAATATTGATTTTATTAATCCATTTTATTCATTTATTTTACCTTATTTTATTTTACCTTATTTCATTCTATTATATTTTATCTTACTTTTTTTAAATTAATCAATTGATTAATTTGATTTATATTATTCGATTTATACTATTTAGTGTTATAATATTTTCATTCTACTTTTATTCTAAGGAACAATCTAAATTAGTTTAGTGATAGAGAACACAAATATGCGTAATTTCAATTGTTATATCCCATTGTAACAACGGCTCTGGGAATTGGTGTAATTTAAATCTGGACCAATCCAAAAATATGCAATATTTTTGATACCTTTAATTTCCCCACTGTACCTGATGATAATTCACTCATGAAACTAAAGTGCTACTTGGATATCTGTATATTTACTCTACATAATTTGTCTTGAGTGCTTTATTAGTTTATCCTATCATTGTGATTAACATTTCTTGACCTTCAATTTCTAGCTCTAAATTTGAATAAAGCCAATAGAATTAATATTTATACTACACATTTAGTTTGGTTTGGTTTACAGCATATCAACCTCGGTGGGTCATTTAATGCCGACAAAGTTGTGAAATAAATTCATTCTTAATGCATAATACAATTTGGTTTATAAACTCATGTTTTTCTATTCAACCCATAGATGGGACCCTAACAGGTACTACCACTCCAGGTCAGAGTGGATCAGGGAGCAATGGTGATGAAGGGGTGCTCCACATTCCCCAAATCTCCGAAACTGGAACCTCACCATAAGATAGAGTTTAACGTCATTCCCAGGACATGTAGACCCGCAGCCACCGCCTTCTAGCACCCATATGATAAGGATTGGGGGTGCACATTTAGTGTTGTGCAGAAATTATGTAGTTGGTGGGAATAACATAATTATCCTACTTCATTTTCTACTAACACTGTCAGTTAGTTATCTAAATATCTAATATTCTAATAAATATCTAAATATTCTATCATGAAACATAAAGAATTGTTCCTTTTGCTAACTGATAACATTGATTAACAAAGTTTTTACTACAGAGGAAAAAATGTGTTTCAGACTAAATTGAAAGAGCTAATTCCAAATCTTTGTTTAGAATTGTTATAGCATGTCAAGGCTTTGTAAAAAGAATGGATTGGCATTGCATTCTCATTATAACTTTCTCTACCTAATCTGAACAAGGCTCATTGTTGTTTAACTTCAGTGACCTACCAAGAACCAATGCTTTTACCATGACTTGATCGTAATCAAACTTAATATGATAAAACTAACAGAAAAAAAAGAGTGTAACACAAATCAGATGAAAAGGAAGGTGACTGTCTGTAATAACTGGTTTAATTCTATTCTAATTTTTTTAGAATTAACAAAGTCATTTTTCATTTGTTTCTTTCTTCATATTTCTGTAATGTCTGCTAAGGGGAAAAAATTATATTTGTTTACCATGGCTAATATCAAAGTGTTACTCCTTAGCCGTGCAGAGAACACCACTTTTGCCCAGCACACAACTTAGCCAGAAATGCCAATCTATACATTGACAATAACATGTGCCGGTGCACGGTTTCGGTTTATGTATGGGAACGATGCTCCAGCTCAGTATTACAGTTGTTGTGTTGGATGATACCGAATATAATACTATAATGAGAGATTCCTTCTAATGCTGGTCGTACCACAGATTATAGTATTATAGTGTCCTGAAGGAGAGCTGGTTTCGTTCCTTTACCAACTCGGCTGAAATATGATAAACAAAAGCTGTCAACGGGGTCAAACAAAACAAACAGGAATGCCTTCTGATAATTATATACAAAATATATACATTTATTGTTTTTTATACAATGATTAATATTTTTGTATAATGTCAGAAGAGCGAGGTGATTTCTTTGTCAGTTGACTGGCGATCTACAGCTAGTTGTTTTGGATAACTTATTAACTTGGTTTGTTACTGAGTGACAGGACGTCAGAGTGCAGTATGGACGGTGACAAGGGATCAGACGTGTAGCGAGTCTTCTGGTTGCAACGTGCCAGACTCTGGCGGACGTCCTCCGCTTTACTCTCTCCCTTCCTTCTTCTCGGTCTCTCTAGTTTCGGTCTGGCGGTCTGTTATTTATGGGATCCAGACCTCCCCACCCCTAACATATGTCTCTGATTGGCCAGCCACTCGATAACATTGCCTACCTGTCTAAATGGCCTTGTGTCAACCTTAGTAGTAGTTTTCCATTGTTTGTTTTTTTTCCAAGTGCTACAACTCAAGGCCAACCATTGTTTCATTTATTTAAGTTTTTGAAATTGTTGACCAACTTTTAAAAACTGGAATCTTATTTGTTAAATTATCATTTTATTTTGGCACAATTTAAAATTCCGATGATATATGTCAAATTCCATAATTTAAGGAATTTCTTTGTCTACGTGAGAATTCTGTTTAGATAAATTTATATTTTTAATATAAGTAAAGTAAAGTCGACGGGGCGGCCTAAAGTCGGTATCAGCCAGTCAGCGAGGGAGTCTATCCCCTTTTCAATAGCGCTAGACCAAGGAGATTGTATTTTAGTATCTGAGGTGGTGCGCCACACCTACCATCAGCTCCTTACTTTACCGCACAGATCCCTGTGCTACTCATACGCTGAGTTGGCGAGGACCGGTATCGAACTAGGAACCTTGTGGTTTCTAGCCGAACGCTCTACCGACTGAGCTAACCCGGCCCCTTTTAATATAAACATTATTATTATTATTATTGTTTTTTCTTATTTTTACATTTTCTTTTCTTACAGTAACTTTTAACTTTTAACAAACTACCATAATTAATAATTAGGGTAGTTTTAATTAATCAATAATTAATTAACAGATCGCCAATCAACCCATAACACTTTAATAGTGTTATACATTGATAATCTATCATATCTGACAATAACTATATCAGTATTCTAATAAAATAGATGAGTAATGAGTTCAAATAGTGAACTATAGCTCTGATTTTTTTCCAGCCAATTCCATAATTTAAGGAATTTCTTTGTCTACGTGAAAATTCTTTGTTTAGATAAATTTATATTCTTAATATAAACATTATAATTATTATTATTATTATTATTGTTTTTCTTATTTTTACATTTTCTTTTCTTACAGTAACTTTTAACTTTTAACAAACTACCATAATTAATAATTAGGGTAGTTTTAATTAATCAATAATTAATTAACAGATCGCCAATCAACCCATAACACTTTAATAGTGTTATACATTGATAATCTATCATATTTGACAATAACTATATCAGTATTCTAATAAAATAGATGAGTAATGAGTTCAAATAGTGAACTATAGCTCTGATTTTTTTCCAGCCAATTCCATAATTTAAGGAATTTCTTTGTCTACGTGAAAATTCTTTGTTTAGATAAATTTATATTCTTAATATAAACATTATAATTATTATTATTATTATTATTGTTTTTCTTATTTTTACATTTTCTTTTCTTACAGTAACTTTTAACTTTTAACAAACTACCATAATTAATAATTAGGGTAGTTTTAATTAATTAGTAATTAATTAACAGATCGCCAATCAACCCATAACACTTTAATAGTGTTATACATTGATAATCTATCATATCTGACAATAACTATATCAGTATTCTAATAAAATAGATGAGTAATGAGTTCAAATAGTGAACTATAGCTCTGATTTTTTTCCAGCCAATTCCATAATTTAAGGAATTTCTTTGTCTACGTGAAAATTCTTTGTTTAGATAAATTTATATTCTTAATATAAACATTATAATTATTATTATTATTATTATTGTTTTTCTTATTTTTACATTTTCTTTTCTTACAGTAACTTTTAACTTTTAACAAACTACCATAATTAATAATTAGGGTAGTTTTAATTAATTAGTAATTAATTAACAGATCGCCAATCAACCCATAACCCTTTAATAGTGTTATACATTGATAATCTATCATATTTGACAATAACTATATCAGTATTCTAATAAAATAGATGAGCAATGAGTTCAAATAGTGAACTATAGCTCTGATTTTTTTCCAGCCAATACGGTATAAAGTATGCATGTGTATATGTGTTTTATTCTATAGCTTCCTAGTTGATCAATAACCAGTTATAGTGAATAACTGCTAATATAATAATAGATTAAATAAAGCTATAAATGCTTAGGTGTTATTTATAGGTGGCTATTTATAGTGACAGGTGTGGCTGAGTATTGACAGGAAAAGAGAAAGAGACGTTTAATGAAAAAAGGAGAGATTTAGGGAAAGAGGGAGAAAAAGAAACAAAGGGAAACAGAAAGAATTGAATCTTAAAAAAGAAGACAAAGAAAAGAAAACTGACTCAAAGCAGCAGAAATTTGGGACAAAACAAGAAGAGAAATTCTTTAAAATTATTTAACTTTCATGAATTATGTATGAGGTGATATTTTCGGATAAATCTACATATTTGATTACTAATATATATATATATATATATAGTTCAATGAGAAATCAAAACAAATAAAAGTTTTTGCTTTTATTTATTCAATTACGGGAACGGTATTACGACCAGCGGTTTCTTGCTTAGAGCATTCATCGGGTAATACGAAAAGTTCCTTTAAATATATATATATATATATATATATATATATAGTATTATGAACAAAAAGTAATAAGACAATCAGGAATATTTCTTGTATGTTGTTTATTCTCAACTAGTTTCGACCTTAGGTCATCGTCAGGAGAAAATTTCTTATTTGAAGAAATTGTTTATAGAATTTTAGAAAGGGAGCATTATAGAAGAACTATAAAAATTGAAGTGTTTTTGAGGGTTTAACATGCTATTAAAATCCGGGTAGACAAGTGTGTTAGTAGTAGTATTGTCCATATATATATATATATATATATATATATATATATATATATTGCGTGCATATGTGTATGCGTATATATGTTTGTACGTGTATATATGTGTGTATGTATGCGCATATATATGTGTGTGCGTATATACGCATGTATGTGCATGTGTGCGTATATGTGTATACGTGGGGCACATAGTAGTATGCATATACACATCAGTGTGTGTATGTAAGGCTTACGTAGCACATATGGTAGCATGTGTGTGCATATCGGTATGTATGAGTATTGTTTTGTATGCATGTATGAGTACCGGTTGTACAAGTGTTTACGCACGCATAGACATATGTACTTACACATGCTCGTCTTCCTATGTTGTGTGTATGTGTGCCCGCGTGCAAGCATGTTTGGTTGACACCGTGACCTCATGCGTATTTGCAACATTTAGCCAGCCCCGTCGTTCTATAATATAATACATTTGTAATCTTAAAGTTAATATTATTCAACCCCCCTCCTCAATTAACTCGACCCAAAAATATACATCCCCTCCTCCCCCGCACCCCGCATCACAACACACGCCGCCCACATCTAGACATGCAAAAAAAACATACACACCCACACACACATACACACACAAACACAAACACTCACACGGAAGCTAAGAGGTCCAGAAGGAAGCAATGAAAGACTATGATAAAAGTTTGTGTGTGCCCCTGAAGTTGCAGCGCCTCTTGTGACTATGAAGTCCGATGTTTGAGAAACATTCTCGACCACTGATTTTGCATTTGTAGGTTGTCCCTGTAGATGATGATGTTCCAATGCTTTGATGTAGTAGCAACGTGGTTAACGAGAAATTCTGTTGTTATGGTAACTTCTTGTGGCACAACAGAAATTCTCATTACTCTGTTGTGAAATGTTTTATTTATTAGAAGATTCGTTTTTTGATCCATTTATATCATCTGTTTCTTTTCTTGATTACCGATTCATTTTAAGTTCATTTGCTTCATTAGATTTATCTATCTTATTCTCTTCAGATCTGTGCATCCATTTATCTTCGAAGAGAATTTTTAAATCTTTGATATTTTTTTTGTTTTATCTATTCTATTATATTCTTAACAATTTCTATTCTAATTATCTGTCTATGTATAATTCTACTTTTTTGTCTGTTTATAACTGGTCATTAAATCTGTTTAGCGGCTAAGATACTTCTAAGTTTGCCTCTAGTGGTTGGTATAAAGGCCAGAAGTTGTTTTATTTTTAGACTAACAAGATTTTGCAGTCATAGGATTGGCATAACCTTTCCAGTATATTCACTTATTATATATATATATATATATATATATATATATATATATATACTTTTATATATATATACATATATATGTGTGTATATATATATATATATGTATATATATATACTTTATATATATATGTGTATATATATATATATATATATATATAATATATATATATATATATATATATATATTCACTTGTAAAGTTTGAATATCTATCTAAGCATTGTCTCAAATTCACAAATGAGGCATTATTCATTCGTCGTTAAAAACAATATTCACATCATCTACTCATATCTAGAATTATGCACCTGAAGAAGACATAATGCATTAGTTGAAACGTATATTCACTTATATATATATATATATATATATATATATATATATATATATATATATATATATATATATATACTTATATATGTGAGAATGGAAAATGAATCCAACAATATGAGGAAAAAATGAGTAAAGAAAAGAAATGTAGATGGATAAAAGTAAAATTTCTCGATATCACTTACACATGTGTTTCGGTCTGTTTATCAAAATGTATACGGATTTACGTTATTATTATTATTAAAATAATCAGATGGAGTTGAAATGATGATGATAATAATAATAGAAAAAATGTATAAAATGTTCCGTACACAGAGAGATTTTGACGACCTTCATCAGAGTGATTTTTTAAAAAAATGAATGAGACTTCTGGCCAGGTGGAATGAGGCGGTATAGGATGTTAAGAGTTAATACTTTTCATGCTAAATGACATTGTCATCATATAAAAAATTTTTTTTTAAATCACTCTGATGAAAGTCGTCAAAATCTCTCTGTGTACTGAACATTTTATACATTTTTCCTATTATTATTATCATCATCATTTTAACTCCATCTGATTATTTTAATAATAATAATAATAATAATAACGTAAATCCGTATACATTTTGATAAACAGACCGAAACACATGTGTAAGTGATATCGATTAAAAGTGATATCGATAAAATTCATTTTTATCCATCTACATTTCTTTTCTTTACTCATTTTTTCCTCATACTTATATATATATATATATATATATACTTATATATACATATATATTCACTTGTAAAGTTTGAATATCTATCTAAGCATTGTCTCAAATTCTCAAATGAGGCATTATTCATTTATCGTTAAAAACAATATTCACATCATCTACTCATATCTAGAATTATGCACCTGAAGAAGACATAATGCATTAGTTGAAACGTAGTGATAAAAAAAAGGGATGAATGTTAATTGAAAACAACGTTTTCCAATGTGAGTTTAACAGAACCCCAGGATTCAGAAGAAAAATTGGGGTTTCATGAAATAGGTGTTTTTTTAATAAGATTTAATGAAAATGTATTTAGCTCTTAACATCCTGTTTAGAATTCCAGAACCCCATTCCTATAAGGATTAATAAAATAAAAAAATGGCCTTTTCATTTAAAGTTACCAGAGTTATTTCCTTTGAATTAAAGACTTCTTATTATGTTTAGTATTACATTTAAACAAAAGCTATTGTTTGGGATGGATTAGGAAAATGAATGTGACTTCTGACCAGGCGGAATGAGGTGGTATAGGACATTAAGAGTTAATAAAAAAAACACTATTTAGCATTTTCAAAATAATATTTTGTAAAATTAGATGAATCCTCTGCAAAAGAAGGAAGTTAACTCTTAACATCCTGTTGAGAATTTCTTTAAGTCCAGAGTCCCATTCCTGTAAGGATCTATAAAAAATGTCTAAAAATGGCCTTTTCATTTAAAGTTACCTGTTAATTCCCTTAAAATAAAGACTTCTAAATATGTTGAATATTATATTTAAACAAAGGCTTTCCAAGTCCAGAGTCCCATTCCTATAAGGATCTATAAAAAATGCTAAAAATGGCCTTTTCATTTAAAGTTACCTGTTAATTCCCTTAAAATAAAGACTTCTAAATATGTTGAATATTATATTTAAACAAAGGCTTTCCAAGTCCAGAGTCCCATTCCTATAAGGATCTATAAAAAATGCTAAAAATGGCCTTTTCATTTAAAGTTACCTGTTAATTCCCTTAAAATAAAGACTTCTAAATATGTTGAATATTATATTTAAACAAAGGCTTTCCAAGTCCAGAGTCCCATTCCTATAAGGATCTATAAAAAATGCTAAAAATGGCCTTTTCATTTAAAGTTACCTGTTAATTCCCTTAAAATAAAGACTTCTAAATATGTTGAATATTATATTTAAACAAAGGCTTTCCAAGTCCAGAGTCCCATTCCTATAAGGATCTATAAAAAATGCTAAAAATGGCCTTTTCATTTAAAGTTACCTGTTAATTCCCTTAAAATAAAGACTTCTAAATATGTTGAATATTATATTTAAACAAAGGCTTTCCAAGTCCAGAGTCCCATTCCTATAAGGATCTATAAAAAATGCTAAAAATGGCCTTTTCATTTAAAGTTACCTGTTAATTCCCTTAAAATAAAGACTTCTAAATATGTTGAATATTATATTTAAACAAAGGCTTTCCAAGTCCAGAGTCCCATTCCTATAAGGATCTATAAAAAATGCTAAAAATGGCCTTTTCATTTAAAGTTACCTGTTAATTCCCTTAAAATAAAGACTTCTAAATATGTTGAATATTATATTTAAACAAAGGCTTTCCAAGTCCAGAGTCCCATTCCTATAAGGATCTATAAAAAATGCTAAAAATGGCCTTTTCATTTAAAGTTACCTGTTAATTCCCTTAAAATAAAGACTTCTAAATATGTTGAATATTATATTTAAACAAAGGCTTTCCAAGTCCAGAGTCCCATTCCTATAAGGATCTATAAAAAATGCTAAAAATGGCCTTTTCATTTAAAGTTACCTGTTAATTCCCTTAAAATAAAGACTTCTAATATAAAAAATGTTAAAACCTGTTAATTCCCTTAAAATAAAGACTTCTAAATATGTTGAATATTATATTTAAACAAAGGCTTTCCAAGTCCAGAGTCCCATTCCTATAAGGATCTATAAAAAATGCTAAAAATGGCCTTTTCATTTAAAGTTACCTGTTAATTCCCTTAAAATAAAGACTTCTAAATATGTTGAATATTATATTTAAACAAAGGCTTTCCAAGTCCAGAGTCCCATTCCTATAAGGATCTATAAAAAATGCTAAAAATGGCCTTTTCATTTAAAGTTACCTGTTAATTCCCTTAAAATAAAGACTTCTAAATATGTTGAATATTATATTTAAACAAAGGCTATCATTTGGGTTGGATTAGGAAAACAAATGTGACTTCTGGCCGGGTGGAATGAGGCAGTATAGAATGTTAAGAGTTAATACTTTTCATGCTAAATGACATTGTCATCATATAAATTCAATTATGAACAAAATACTTGAAATGCAGAAACAAAACTTTTGACTGTTTTCTAATTCTTAGTGAACTGAATTTAGAGACTGAATAAATATACTTGGATGACACAATGTACACAATTCATAGTACCGCAGACAGTTAAAAGTGTGTTTTCTTAGATGATCTGCTGTATTTTGCCTCCAGGATGTCACGCAAGAGCATCCAGCAGAAGTCTCCCATCATGTCGGGGTTCCACTTGCCTTGGTAGTTGCTCTCCATCTTCGTAATGTCTTGGTGGAATCTTTCTTCTTGCTCATCACTCACTGTTCCAAGGTTTGGAGGGAAGAAGTTGAGGTGGGAATGGAGAAAATGAATTTTGAGTGACATTCGACATCCCATATCCTCATAAGTCTTTAGCAACTTCTCCATATACAGACTGGTAATTGGTATGCGTGTTACCAAGGAAACCACTACAGGACTGACTTAAATGCTTCCCATACTCAGTTTCCTGCATAATTTAACAAAAAGAAGAATAAGTCACACAATATTAGAAATTAACCCTGAATGCAATACGCCTTTATGTACAGTATGGGTACAAAAATGTACCAGTATCATATCTAAAAAAAACTAGAGGTGAGAGTAAAAAACGGATTTCAATCTGAATTCAGCTGACGACCCCCAACATTAGGTAAAATAGCTATTTTTTTGCCTCAATTTCTTTGTAAACAGTGTAATTTAAACAATCAATGTCCAGAAATGCACTGGAACTGATTACTACATAAATGCATGGTGGAAGTAATTTTACTCATAAAGCATTGGAAGTAATTTTACTACATAAATGCATTGGAATAATTTTACTACATAAATGCATTGGAAAATGATTTACTACAATAAATTGCATTGGAAGTGATTTTACTACATTAAATGCATTAGGAAGTTAATTTTACTACATAAATGCATTGGAAGTGATTATACATAAATGCAATTGGAAGTATTTTACTACATAAATGCCTTGAAGTAATTTTACTACATAAATGCATTGGAATGATACTACATAAATGCATTGGAAGTAATTTTACTACATAAATGCATTGGAAGTAACCTCACCATAAATCTGAGAAACACGTCCCCCAAATTAGTTTAAACAAGCTATGTTTGTGCTGCCTGCGAATTTTCTTTGTAAACCAAAACACTGGTACAAAGAAATTGAAGGCAAGCACAAAAATAGCTGTATATTTGATTCGAAGTCCGCAAACAAACTAGTGTATGTAATTTAGCTTAATATTGAAAACAAGTGCTTGGGAGTTTCAAATCTAATTTCAAACTTCGATTTTGACAACCCATGTAAAATTTAGTAAGGTTCAAACTTTTGTGTAGCATTTTACCTTTTATGGGGCACATTCACGGCTTCTGCAGTTTGTGCTAATTTTTCTGTCTACACTTTATTCTATTCATCTGTTGTGTTGTTATAGTGGTATTAGTTTTTTAATTATCCTTTCTATGCACCAACTAGAGAAATAATCGTGTAAGGTCTTTCAAGTATTTATTTTGACTGGAATGTTGTGATTAAATTTAAGAAGCATACCTATTTTTGTTTATCCACGTGTAGGTGAGGGTATAACCTAATCCTTCTATTTCTTTTCTGTTTCGGGGTCCAATCTCGTGCAAAAACCTATTTTTGTATCTACTATTAATTAGTGCTTATCATAACGCTTATCAAAATTTGCAAGTTAGATGAATTTTTACTAATGCTGCTATTCTACAAGTCTAGGATTTTGCTAATTATTAAGGTGGGTGGTTAGACTTTGCGTGTTCAATATATGTATTGTTCAGCAGAGACGCTTTTACCAACTGAGGCTAACTCAGTTAAGTGTGTGTGTGTGTAGTATTTAACTATATTCCTCGATGTTCAGATCTGTCATGTGGCGTGAACGAACGTCCTGTACGCTATGCGCTAAGTCAAAACTGGTCTAATCAGTCATTGTTGGGACTATTACCACTTAAACCTCCCATTGGTGCCATGAGGAAGTATTACCAACTAGAGGTAGGATCCCCGGGACTAAGCTGCTTCGTATCGGGCAGAGACAAGAACACTCTGAGCGAGATGAAGCTGAAACGTGAGCACGGCCCATGAGAGAGAGAGAGAGGAGAGAGAGGAGAGAGGAGAGAGAAAATGAGAGTGAGTGATAATAGATGATGGTATGATACTTTTCGGCGGCGAGAGTATAAAAAAATTAGCGCCTAGATCCATAGCCAGCCCTATATTACCAGAGGCGGAGAGCGATAGTCCTGGATTTCCCTTGTGTTTAGCGCGAAACAACACAGGACGGGCCAGGATAGAGGAAGACGCGTCGTCAATTACATTTCCTAGACGCTAACCGGTTCTCAAATGTTAAAATCATTGGCGTCTATTAAGGATTCAGGGAATAAATCAGACGCTGCAGGTGACAGCGCTTTTGGAGAACGATGCTGTCAGTTGAATTCTCTGAAATGGCCACGCACGTGCTGGGAGAGATAGATATCTCGAAAAAAAAAAAAAAGATGAGAGGAGTGGGTATTCAATGTACACCCTGTTTTAGGAGAACTAAACAGGCTAGGCCGCTATATTATATATTACTTGCCCGCATGAAAAGTAATCTGGTTTGGGCCATTGAAACAAAACATAAACCCCATATATAATAAAACACCAAGTCTAACCACCCACCTTTCATTTCAATGTACACCTTTTCGTATTTACTATTATTATTATCATCATCATTACTTGCAAGTTTTTCGCATCAGCGTAAAGATGGTGCTTTTTTACGAGATATTATTCTCTTCACGCGTGAAGTGGCCATTCAGAGAATTCAACTACAGCATCTTCTCAAAAGCGCTGTCACCTGCAGCGTCTGATTTATTCCCTGAATCCTTAATAGCGCCAATGATTTTACATTTGAGAAGACACGGTTAGCGTCAAGGAAATGTAATTGACGACGCGTGTTCTAATCCTGGACAAGTCCAACTGTGTTTGATTTCGGCGCTAACACAGGAAAATCCAGGATCTATCGGCTCCCTTCCCAGCTACGCGTAAATAGTAGGGCTGGCTATGATCTAGGCCGCTATTTTATTATATACTTGCCCGCATGAAAAGTAATCTATTTCTATTATTCACTCACTCTCATTTTCTCTCTCTCTCTCTCTCTTCTCTTCTCTCTCTCTCTCATGGGCCGTGATTAGTTAGTGTTCATCTCGCTCAGAAGTGTCTTGTCTTCTGACCGGACGCAGGAAAAAAATAAAACGAAGCAAGCTTAGTCCCGGGGATCCTACCTCTGTTGGTAATACCTTCCTCATGGCACCAAATGGGAGGTTAGTGGTAGTAGTCCAACAATGACTGATTAGACCAGTTTTGACTTAGCGCATGCGTACACAAAGGGGTCAGCTCGTTAAACTGACCACATGACAGATACTGCAACTGAAGGAATATAGTTAAATACTACACACACACACACTTAAAATGGCCAGTTTAGCTCAGTTGGTAAAGCGTTTGACTGAAACAAAACATAAAACCCCATATATTGAAACACCAAGTCTAACCACCCACCCTTTAATATTAAGAAAATCCTAGACTTTGTAGAATACAGCATTAGTAAAAATTCATCTAACTGGCAAATTTTGATAGCGTTATGATAAAGCACTATATAATAGTAGATACACTAAAAATAGATTAATTTTAACAAAGAGCAAAAAAAACCCACAAAAAAACGAGATACTAAATAGGAAAAAACCCGAAACAGAACAAGAAATAGAAGGATTATGTAGTAAATCCACCTTCAACCTAACACGTGATAACAAAAATAGGTAAGACATTCTTAATTTAATCAACAAACATTTCCAGTCAATGATACTTGAAGAACAACTTAAAGATTATTTTCTCCTGTATGGATGATATAGAAAGGATAATAAAAAAACATAATAACAAAAAATAACAACAACACAGATGATAGAAATAACAAAAAGTGTAGACAGAAAAATTGCAACTGCAGAAGCCGTGAAATGTGCCCCATAAAAGGTAAATCTACACAAAAGTTGAACCTACTAAATTTTACATGGGTTGTACAAAATCAGAATTTGAAATTAGATTTGAAACTCCCAAGCACTTGTTTTCAAATATTAAGCTAAAAATGTTAAAACACTAACTAGTTATGTTTGGGACTTAAAGAATCAAAATATAACAGCTATTTTTGTGCTTGCCTCAATTTCTTTGTAAACCAGTGTTTGGTTTACAAAGAAATTGAGGCAAGCACAAAAATAGCTGTTTTAACCTAATTTGGGGGAGTAGCTGATTTCAGATTTAATGGTGAGGTTACTTCCAATGCATTTATGTAGTAAAATTACTTCAATGCATTTATGTAGAAAATCATTCCAATGCATTTATGTAGTAAAATTACTTCCAATGCATTTATGTAGTAAAATTACTTCCAATGCATTTATGTAGTAAATCACTTCCAATGCATTATGTAGTAAATTACTTCCAATGCATTTATGTAGTAAAATCACTTCCAATGCATTTATGTAGTAAAATCACTTCCAATGCATTTATGTAGTAAAATTACTTCCAATGCATTTATGAGTAAAATTACTTCCAATGCATTTATGTAGTAAAATTACTTCCAATGCATTTATGTAGTAAAATCAGTTCCAGTGCATTTCTGGACATTGATTGTTTAATTACACTGTTTACAAAGAAATTGAGGCAAACACAAAATAGCTATTTTAACCTAATTTGGGGGTGCAGCTGAAATTCAGATTTGAAATCCGTTTTTACTCATCACCTCTAGTTTTTTTTAGATATGCATACTGTACATTTTGTACCCATACTGTACATAAAGGCGTATATGCATTCAGGGTTAATTTCTAATATTGTGTGACTTATGTCTTCTTTTTTAGTTATTATGCAGGAAACTGAGATAATGGGAAGCATTTAAGTCAGGCTGTAGTGGTCCTTTTCTTGTAACACACGCATACCAAATTACCAAGTCTGTATTGAGAAGTTGCTAAAGACTTATGAGGATATGGGATGTCGAATGTCACTCAAAATTCATTTTCTCCATTCCCACCTCAACTTCTTCCCTCCAAACCTTGGAACAGTGAGTGATGAGCAAGAAGAAAGATTCCACCAAGACATTACGAAGATGGAGAGCAACTACCAAGGCAAGTGGAACCCCGACATGATGGGAGACTTCTGCTGGATGCTCTTGCGTGACATCCTGGAGGCAAAATACAGCAGATCATCTAAGAAAACACACTTTTAACTGTCTGCTGGTACTTATGAATTGTGTACATTGTGTCATCCAAGTATATTTATTCAGTCTCTAAATTCAGTTCACTAAGAATTAGAAAACAGTCAAAAGTTTTGTTTCTGCATTTCAAGTATTTGTTCATAATTGAATTTATATGATGACAATGTCATTTAGCATGAAAAGTATTAACTCTTAACATTCTATACTGCCTCATTCCACCCGGCCAGAAGTCACATTTGTTCCTAATCCAACCCAAATGATAGCCTTTGTTTAAATATAATATTCAACATATTTAGAAGTCTTTATTTAAGGGAATTAACAGGTAACTTTAAATGAAAAGGCCATTTTTAGCATTTTTTATAGATCCTTATAGGAATGGGACTCTGGACTTGGAAAGCCTTTGTTTAAATATAATATTCAACATATTTAGAAGTCTTATTTTTAGGGAATTAACAGGTAACTTTAAATGAAAAGGCCATTTTTAGCATTTTTTATAGATCCTTATAGGAATGGGACTCTGGACTTGGAAAGCCTTTGTTTAAATATAATATTCAACATATTTAGAAGTCTTTATTTTAAGGAATTAACAGGTAACTTTAAATGAAAAGGCCATTTTTAGCATTTTTTATAGATCCTTATAGGAATGGGACTCTGACTTGGAAAGCCTTTGTTTAAATATAATATTCAACATATAGAAGTCTTTATTTTAAGGGAATTAACAGGTAACTTTAAATGAAAAGGCCATTTTTAGCATTTTTTATAGATCCTATAGGAATGGGACTCTGGACTTGGAAAGCCTTTGTTTAAATATAATAATTCAACATATTTAGAAGTCTTTATTTTAAGGGAATTAACAGGTAACTTTAAATGAAAAGGCCATTTTTAGCATTTTTTATAGATCCTTATAGGAATGGGACTCTGGACTTGGAAAGCCTTTGTTTAAATATAATATTCAACATATTTAGAAGTCTTATTTTAAGGAATTAACAGGTAACTTTAAATAAAAGGCCATTTTTAGCAATTTTTATAGATCCTTATAGGAATGGGACTCTGGACTTGGAAAGCCTTTGTTTAAATATAATATTCAACATATTTAGAAGGCTTATTTTAAGGGAATTAACAGGTAACTTTAAATGAAAAGGCCATTTTTAGCATTTTTTATAGATCCTTATAGGAATGGGACTCTGGACTTGGAAAGCCTTTGTTTAAATATAATATTCAACATATTTAGAAGTCTTTATTTTAAGGGAATTAACAGGTAACTTTAAATGAAAGGCCATTTTAGCATTTTTTATAGATCCTTATAGGAATGGGACTCTGGACTTGGAAGCCTTTGTTTAAATATAATATTCAACATATTTAGAAGTCTTTATTTTAAGGGAATTAACAGGTAACTTTAAATGAAAAGGCCATTTTAGCTTTTTTATAGATCCTTATAGGAATGGGACTCTGGACTTGGAAGCCTTTGTTTAAATATAATATTCAACATATTTAGAAGTCTTTATTTTAAGGGAATTAACAGGTAACTTTAAATGAAAAGGCCATTTTTTAGCATTTTTTATAATCCTTATAGGAATGGGACTCTGGACTTGGGAAGCCTTTGTTTAAATATAATATTCAACATATTTAGAAGTCTTTATTTTAAGGGAATTAACAAGTAACTTTAAATGAAAAGGCCATTTTTAGCATTTTTTATAGATCCTTATAGGAATGGGACTCTGGACTTGGAAAGCCTTTGTTTAAATATAATATTCAACATATTTAGAAGTCTTATTTTAAGGGAATTAACAGGTAACTTTAAATGAAAAGGCCATTTTTAGACATTTTTTATAGATCCTTACAGGAATGGGACTCTGGACTTAAAGAAATTCTCAACAGGATGTTAAGAGTTAACTTCCTTCTTTTGCAGAGGATTCATCTATTTTACAAAATATTATTTTGAAAATGCTAAATAGTGTTTTTTTTATTAACTCTTAATGTCCTATACCACCTCATTCCGCCTGGTCAGAAGTCACATTCATTTCCTAATCCATCCCAAACAATAGCTTTTTTTAAATGTAATACTAAACATAATAGAAGTCTTTAATTCAAAGGAATAACTCGGTAACTTTAAATGAAAAGGCCATTTTTTATTTTATTAATCCTTATAGGAATGGGGTTCTGGAATTCTAAACAGGATGTTAAGAGCTAAATACATTTTCATTAAATCTTATTAAAAAACACCTATTTCATGAAACCCCAATTTTTCTTCTGAATCCTTGGTTCTGTTAAACTCACATTGGAAAACGTTGTTTTCAATTAACATTCATCCTTTTTTTTATCACTACGTTTCAACTAATGCATTATGTCTTCTTCAGGTGCATAATTCTAGATATGAGTAGATGATGTGAATATTGTTTTTAACGATAAATGAATAATGCCTCATTTGAGAATTTGAGACAATGCTTAGATAGATATTCAAACTTTACAAGTGATATATATGTATATATAAGTTATATATATATATATATTATATAAGTATGAGGAAAAAATGAGTAAAGAAAAAAATGTAGATGGATAAAAATGAATTTTATCGATATCACTTTTAATCGATATCACTTACACATGTGTTTCGGTCTGTTTATCAAAATGTATACGGATTTACGTTATATTATTATTATTATTATAAATAATCAGATGGAGTTAAATGATGATGATAATAATAATAGGAAAATGTATAAAATGTTCAGTACACAGAGAGATTTTGACGACTTTCATCAGAGTGATTTAAAAAAAAATTTTTTATATGATGACAATGTCATTTAGCATAAAAGTTTAACTCTTAACATCCTATACCGCCTCATTCCACCTGGCCAGAAGTCTCATTCATTTTTTTAAAAAATCACTCTGATGAAGGTCGTCAAAATCTCTCTGTGTACGGAACATTTTATACATTTTTTCTATATTATTTTTCATCATCATTTCAACTCCATCTGATTATTTTAATAATAATAATAAACGTAAATCCGTATACATTTTGATAAACAGACCGAAACACATGTGTAAGTGATATCGAGAAATTTTACTTTTATCCATCTACATTTCTTTTCTTTACTCATTTTTTCCTCATATTGTTGGATTCATTTTCCATTCTCACATATATAGTATATATATATATATATATATATATATATTATATATAATATATATATATATATATATATATAAGTGAATATACGTTTCAACTAATGCATTATGTCTTCTTCAGGTGCATAATTCTAGATATGAGTAGATGATGTGAATATTGTTTTTAACGACGAATGAATAATGCCTCATTGTGAATTGAGACAATGCTTAGATAGATATTCAAACTTTACAAGTGAATATATTATATATAATATATTATATATATATATACATATATATATATATACACATATATATATAAAGTAATATATATATATAAGTATATATATATATATACACACATATATATGTTATATATTATAAAATATATATATATATATATATATATATATTATATATATATATAAGTGAATTATAGGAAAGGTTATGCCAATCCTATGACTGCAAAATCTTGTTAGTCTAAAATAAAACAAACTTCTGGCCTTTATACCAACCACTAGAGGCAAACTTAGAAGTATCTTAGCCGCTAAACAGATTTAATGACCAGTTATAAACAGACAAAAAAGTAGAATTATACATAGACAGATAATTAGAATAGAATTGTTAAGAATATAATAGAATAGATAAAACAAAAAAAAATATCAAAGATTTAAAAATCTCTTCGAAGATAAATGGATGCACAGATCTGAAGAGAATAAGATAGATAAATCTAATGAAGCAAATGAACTTAAAATGAATCGGTAATCAAGAAAAGAACAGATGATATAATGGATCAAAAAACGAATCTTCTAATAAATAAAACATTTCACAACAGAGTAATGAGAATTTCTGTTGTGCCACAAGAAGTTACCAAACAACAGAATTTCTCGTTAACCACGTTGCTACTACATCAAAACATTGGAACATCATCATCTACAGGGACAACCTACAAATGCAAATCAGTGGTCGAGAATGTTTCTCAAACATCGACTTCATAGTCACAAGAGGCGCTGCAACTTCAGGGGCACACACAAACTTTATCATAGTCTTTCATTGCTTCCTCTGGACCTCTTAGCTTCCGTGTGAGTGTTTGTGTTGTGTGTGGTATGTGTGTGTGGGTGTATGTTTTTTTTGCATGTCTAGATGTGGGCGGCCGTGTGTTGTGATGCGGGGTGCGGGGAGGAGGGGAGTATATTTTTGGGTCGAGTTAATTGAGGAGGGGTTGAATAATATTAACTTTAAGATTACAAATGTATTATATATAGAACGACGGGGCTGGCTAAATGTTGCAAATACGCATGAGGTCACGGTGTCAACCAAACATGCTTGCACGCGGGCACACATACACACAACATAGGAGACGAGCATGTGTAAGTACATAGTCTATGCGTGGCGTAAACACTTGTACAACCGGTACTCATACATGCATACAAAAACAATACTCATACATACCGATATGCACACACATGCTACCATATGTGCTACGTAAGCCTTACATACACACACTGATGTGTATATGCATACTACTATGTGCCCCACGTATACACATATACGCACACATGCACATACATGCGTATATACGCACACACATATATATGCGCATACATACACACATATATACACGTACAAACTATATACGCATACACATATGCACGCATATATATATATATATTAATATATTATATATATATATATGGACAATACTACTACTAACACACTTGTCTACCCGGATTTAATAGCATTTTAAACCCTCCAAAAACACTTCAATTTTATAGTTCTTCTATAATGCTCCCTTTCTAAAAATTCTATAAACAATTTCTTCAAATAAGAATTTTCTCCTGACGATGACCTAAGGTCGAAACATAGTTGAGAATAAACAACATACAAGAAATATTCCTGATTGTCTTATTACTTTTTGTTCATAATACTATATATATATAATATATATATATATATATTTAAAGGAACTTTTCGTATTACCCGATGAATGCTCTAAGCAAGAAACCGCTGGTCGTAATACCGTTCCCGTAATTGAATAAATAAAGCAAAACTTTATTTGTTTTGATTCTCATTGAACTATATATATATATAATATATAGTAATCAAATATGTAGATATTATCCGAAAAATATCACCTCATACATAATTCATGAAAGTTAAATAATTTTAAAGAATTCTCTTCTTGTTTTTCCCAAATTTCTGCTGCTTTGAGTCTATTTTCTTTTCTTTGTCTTCTTTTTAAGATTCAATTCTTTCTGTTCCCTTTGTTTTCTTTTTCTCCCTCTTTCCTAAATCTCTCCTTTTTTCATTAACGTCTCTTTCTCTTTTCCTGTCAATACTCACCACACCTGTCACTATAAATAGCCACCTATAAATAACACCTAAGCATTTATAGCTTTATTTAATCTATTATTATATTAGCAGTTATTCACTATAACTGGTTATTTGATCAACTAGGAAGCTATAGAATAAAACACATTACACATGCATACTTTTATACCGTATTGGCTGGAAAAAATCAGAGCTATATTCACTATTTGAACTCATTGCTCATCTATTTTATTAGAAAACTGATATAGTTATTGTCAAATATGATAGATATCAATGTATAACACTATTAAAGGGTTATGGGTTGATTGGCGATCTGTTAATTAATTACTAATTAATTAAAACTACCCTAATATAATTATGGTAGTTTGTTAAAAGTTAAAAGTTACTGTAGAAAAGAAAATGTAAAAATAAGAAAACAATAATAATAATATAATAATTATAATGTTTATATAAGATAATAATTTATCTAAACAAAGAATTTTCACGTAGACAAAGAAATTCCTTAAATTATGGAATGGCTGGAAAAAAATCAGAGCTATAGTTCACTATTTGAACTCATTACTCATCTTTTTATTAGAATACTGATATAGTTATTGTCAGATATGATAGATTATCAATGTATAACACTATTAAAGTGTTATGGTGATCGACGTTGTTAATACCCTTAAATTATTAATTATGGTAGTTTGTTAAAGTTAAAAGTTACTGTAAGAAAAGAAAATGTAAAAATAAGAAAAAACATAATAATAATAATAATATTATAATGTTTATATTAGAATATAAATTTATCTAAACAAAGAATTTTCACGTAGACAAAGAAATTCCTTAAATTATGGAATTGGCTGGAAAAAAATCAGAGCTATAGTTCACTATTTGAACTCATTACTCATCTATTTTATTAGAATACTGATATAGTTATTGCAAATATGATAGATTATCAATGTATAACACTATTAAAGTGTTATGGGTTGATTGGCGACTGTTAATTAATATTGATTAATTAAAACTACCCTAATTATTAATTATGGTAGTTTGTAAAAGTTAAAATTACTGTAAGAAAAGAAATGTAAAAAAAGAAAAACAATAATAATAATAATAATAATTATAATGTTTATATTAAGAAAATAAATTTATCTAAAACAAGAATTTTCACGTAGACAAAGAAATTCCTTAAATTATGGAATTGGCTGGAAAAAATCAGAGCTATAAGTTCACTATTTGAACTCATTACTCATCTATTTTATTAGAATACTGATATAGTTATGTCAGATATGATAGATTATCAATGTATAACACTATTAAAGTGTTATGGGTTGATTGGCGATCTGTTATTAATTATTGATTAATTAAAACTACCCTAATTATTAATATGGTAGTTTGTTAAAGTTAAAAGTTACTGTAAGAAAAGAAAATGTAAAATAAGAAAAAACAATAATAAATAATAATAATTTAATTAAAAGGGCCGGGTTAGCTCAGTCGGTAGAGCTCTCGGCTAGAAACCACAAGTTCTAATTCGATACCGGTCCTCGCCAACTCAGGCTAATGAGTAGCACAGGGATCTGTGCGGTAAAGTAAGAGAGCTGATGGTAGTGTGGCGCACCACCTCAGATACTAATAAACCTGTCCTTCAGCGCTATTGAAAAGGGGATAGACTCCTCGCTGACTGGCTGATACCGACTTTAGGCCGCCCGTGCGACTTTACTTTACTTATATTAAAATATAAATTATCTAAACAGATTCTCACTAGACAAAGAAATCCTTAAATTATGGAATTTGACATATATCATCGAATTTTAAATTGTGCCAAATAAAATGATAATTTAACAAATAAGATTCCAGTTTTTAAAAGTTGGTAACAATATTCAAAAACTTAATATAAATGAAACAATGGTTGGCCTTGAGTTGTAGCACTTGGAAAAAAAACAAACAATGGAAAACTACTACTAAGGTTGACACCAAGGCCATTTAGGACAGTACAAACGCTGGCCAATTCAGAGACTAATTGTGGGGTCTGGATCCAAATAACAACCCAGACCGAAACTAGAAGAGACGAGAAGAAGGAAGGGAAGAGAGTAAAGCGGAGGACGTCCGCCAGAGTCTGGCACGTTGCAACAGAAGACTCGCTACACGTCTGATCCCTTGTCACCGTCCATACTGCACTCTGACGTCCTGTCACTCAGTAACAAACCAAGTTAATAGTTATCCAAAACAACTAGCTGTAGATCGCCAGTCAACTGACAAAGAAACACCTCGCTCTTCTGACATACAAATATTAATCATTATAAAAACAATAAATGTTTATTTTGTATTATAATTATCAGAAGGCATTCCTGTTTGTTTTGTTTGACCCCGTTGACAGCTTTTGTTATCATATTCACCGAGTTGGTAAAGGAACGAAACCAGCTCTCCTCAGACACTTAATACTATAATCTGTTGACGACCAGCATTAGAAGGAATCTCTCATTATAGTATATATTCGGTATCATCCAACACAACAACGTTAATACTGAGCTGGAGCATCGTTCCCATACATAAACCGAAACCGTGCACCGGCACATGTTATGTTCAATGTATAGATTGGCATTTCTGGCTAAGTTGTGTGCTGGGCAAAGTGGTGTTCTCTGCACGGCTAAGGAGTAACATTTGATATTAGCCATGGTAAACAAATATAATTTTTTCCCTTAGCAGACATTACAGAAATATGAAGAAAGAAACAAATGAAAAATGACTTTGATAATCTAAAAAATTAGAATAGAATTAAACCAGTTATTACAGACAGTCACCTTCCTTTTCATCTGATTTGTGTTACACTCTGTTGAGTTTTATTCATATTAGTTTGATTACGATCAGTCATGGTTAAAGCATGGTTCTTGGTAGGTCACTGATATATATATATCTATAGGTAGAGAAAGTATATGAGAATGCAATGCCAATCCATTCTTTTTACAAAGCCTTGACATGCTATAACAATTTCTAAACAAGATTTGGAATTAGCTCTTTCAATTTAGTCTGAAACACATTTTTTCCTTAGTAAAAACTTTGTTAATCAATGTTATTCAGTTAGCAAAAGGAAACATTCTTTATGTTTCATGATAAATATTTTAGATATTTATTAGAATATTAGATATTTAGATAACTAACTGACAGTGTAGTAGGAAAATGAAGTAGGATAATTATGTTATTACCCACCAACTACATAATTCTGCACAACACTAAATGTGCACCCCAATCCTATCATCTATGGGTGCTAGAGGCGGTGGCTGCGGGTCTACATGTCCTGGGAATGACGATTAAACTCTATCTTATGGTGAGGTTCCAGTTTCGGAGATTTGGGGAATGTGGAGCACCCCTTCATCACCATTGCTCCCTGATCCACTCTGACCTGGAGTGGTAGTACTGTTAGGTCCCATCTATGGGTTGAATAGAAAAACATGAAGTTATTAATACAAATTGTATTATGCATTAAGAATGAATTTATTTCACAACTTTGTCGGCATTAAATGACCCACCGAGGTTGATATGCTGTAAACCAAACCAAATAAATGTTGTAGTATAAATATTAATTCTATTGGCTTTATTCAAATTTAGAGCTAGAAATTGAAGATCAAGAAATGTTAATCACAATGATAGGATAAACTAATAAAGCACTCAAGCAAAATTATGTAGAGTAAATAACAGATATCCAAGTAGCACTTTATTTATGAGTGAATTTCATCAGGTACAGTGGGAAATTAAAAGGTATCAAAAATATTGCATATTTTTGGATTGGTCCAGATTTAAATTACACCAATTCCCAGAGCCGTTGTTACCAATTGGTGAATAACAATTGAAATTACGCATATTTTGTTCTCTATCACTATAATATTAGATTGTCCTTAGAATAAAGAGAATGAAAATATTATAACACTAAATAGTATAAATCGAATATATAAATCAAATTAACAATTGATTAATTTAAAAAAATAGATAAATAATAATAGAATGAAATAAGGTAAAAAAAATAAGGTAAAATAATGAATAAAATGGATTAATAAAATCAATATTAATAAGATTAAAAATAACATTAATTAAAATGAAATAAAATAGAATAAATGAAATAAATTTTACAGCTGCTACTGCAAAGACAACATCAAGCTAGTCATCAACAAAACCTTCATCAGATTTGATGATCCGACGTTAGGCAGGCTTTGAGGCTGAAGATTATTACTCCTAACCCAGGTGCCTAAACAGTAACTGATACACCATTATTTTATTTGTTTTACATCACAGTAAATATAATAATGCTAAGTGAACTGAATAAAATTAAGATACTCCAATTTGAATTGTTAGAATCATTGATAGTATAATATAGATTAATTTTTGAAAAAACAAATGATGTTAATAGTTTGCTGACAGAATCCTTTCGACGTTTTAATAGAGTGGTCTTCATCAAGAGCAACTTATGAAGGAAAGACAGATTATAAATAACCATTAGAAGGAGGTACAAACGAACGCTGGTTTTCGATGCTTGGAATTTAAAAAAATGCGTATGCTGTGTTAATAAATTTATTTATTTTTAAAATCGAAAGCATTTTAATCCAAAGTAAGCTATAAAATCATTAAAAAAATTATAAGAATAAATTAAATAGATTATATTCAATAAATTAATTCAAGTTAATAAAATGAAATAAATAAGATAAAAGAAATAATATAATAAGGATAAAAAAATAAATTAAATAATTAATAATTAGGTTATGTCAGTTTCATGATAGGAATTTTAGACCCATGTCTATTGAAATGAGCTCAGATCCTTTGTTTAGTAGTTTTCTCAGTTCGGAAATTTTTATTTTTTATTTTTCCTCACAGCAAAGGGTCAGATACTGTTATAGAGGTATTGTAACTGCTATGCGCATAACTATGATTAATGAATAAGGTTCTGGTTATATCATCTTTGCTTCCATGGTTGTTCAGTATCCCCAAATTACTATACCAACTCCTTTTCCTTTTTCACTGTAGCTTCATACACAACATTCATTGTTAACTCCAGATTTGTTTCTCTCTCTACAATTGCACTAAATAAAATTCTATTCTTTTATATAATTCATCCTCTGAATATCTTCTACCATTATTATATTACTCACGAATTATCCAATTTCTCTATATAACTAGCAACAGAAAACACCTCTGGGCGTCGTAAAAATTAATTTTTGAAAGATATTGCCTGAGGGGGTGGGAGTTAAAATTCAATGTCAGAGGGTTTGTATCATAAGTAAGACAAATCCTCATATTTATTAAATAATGAAGTAAAAAACCCAAACAATTGAAATAAAATGAGCCCGTCCCTCTCAAATAAAATGTTGCGTGCATGTAATAATCAAACAATTATTTTGAATATTTTCAACATCAATTTACACAAAATCGTAGGTATTTATTTATTTGTAAACTTTTAGGTAACTTCTGTTACTGGTATAGTCATCCATCAGCATGTTGTTGACTTATCAAGTCTCTTCAGTGTGGCTAAGACATTTGAACTATATTGACATTGACTATGTCCAAACTTGGGTAATAGGGGTAAAATTTGTTTAATTTATAAAGTGAAAGTAAATTACAATTTTTTAAATGTTCTATTGAACTTAGCATTAATAGAAAAACAAAAAACTGATTTTGTCTATACAATATATATCTTTATCAAAATAAAACATAGAAAATAAAAATACAGCAAAAAAGAAACATTTCTGTAACCCGACAAAAAACAAAAGTAAAAACAAAATCACTGCACGTGAAAGTTTAAGTATTAGATTTGAAATGATGCCTCTTTTTGACTTTCTATATTTTTTAGTTCAATTTTAAATTGTTTATGTCAGTTGTCTCTAACACTCTTTGCTCGTTCTAGTCTATCGACTGAATCAACGTTCACAGAAGCAGACATTTTATCTAACTTCTACCCACAATGCCTCAGGCGCTTCTATAAAGAGGCTTCTCCTTCTCCTCTCTAACTTTGACGTTGCATGCCTGCTACACCCACTCCTCTTTCACTGTTCAGTTGGTGGGACTTTGCACGCAAAGCAAGTCCTTGCCCGTTTTGCACGAGGTAAGTCTCTTCTCTCACTACAGTCAGTATGATTTTTTTTATCTTGTTTTAATTTTTTCTCAAAACTCAACATTGTCTTTTACATATTTTTCTTAGGTGTACAGTATGAAAGAGTAAAATGGATATGAATCGACAATATACTGTCCATAGAAAAAACAAAATTGGAATTATTTTAATTATATTCACCGGAAGCTCAAATTTCGATATAATATGGATCCCGACACTACGAATTTGTCATCATTACAGATTCCTGAAAATTTTCCATCTTCATCTATTGTATGGTTAGACGTATTAATTTTTTAAAACTTTCTTTTGTAACCAACATTTTCCTAACTTTTTGATATTTATATCACCTTTACTGCAAACTCTTTGAGTTTTTTAATGATCAAAATATTAATTTTTAAAATAATTATTTTATTTTTATATAAATACATTTTAATAAAATTATTTGAAAATTCCGGTACTGATTTGAGAGTGTTCTGTGCCCCGTGGTTAATGATACATTATTTCTGTCTTTCCGTTTACAATATTGCTTTGATAAAGACCTCTTATCTGGTCGAAGACAGATTTCTGTCAGCAAAACTTTAAACATCTTGTTGTTTTTTTCTACAAAACTTTCTACACATTTCAGATTCATATTCATTACCTTTCATATTTCTTATATATTAAATTTTAAAACATCAAAATAATCTCAAATATTATTTACTGTATGTCCCTTTTCAAGGAAACTATTTGATCAATACAGAGTTTACTCCCTAGGCATTGACTATATCTACTGCAGTGGATATAAGAATCAGCTGTTGGGTTCAGATTTGTATTTAGTGATCTCCTTCCTCTACAAGTGTAGATGAGCACTAAATAAATAAAAGATATTCAAGACTGTCGTCTAGACAGTCTGAGTTATTTACATAGGCTGCACACGACAGGTGTCACATCTTTTTATTTGAATTTAAGTTTAAAAATTAATAAAAAAACATTGGTGTGTGTGTGTGTGTGGTGTGTGGTGTGTGTGTGTGTTTATCCATCGGAAGAATGTGACAATGAGTCAATTTTTAAGTAGATGAAGCGGTTTGAATTCAGTTTTCCCTCTGTAAGACTGCTGCAACATATATAGATTGCGTCTGCTCTATATTTATACATAACTGAGAGAAGAACATATGATCATGTCTTTCCCAAGTCTTTAGAACGAACTGAATGCCTGCATCGGGCTCTACGAAGATGAGCTGTTCTTTAAGGCCTGCCTGTTATGTGGGAATCCTGGAACATGAGGAGACTCAAGGCGGTTTTCGATGGACGAAGGCATGTTGATATATCAGTGGCTCTTTGTGGGTGTCTAATTGCCTGCATGTCTCGCTAATTTTGGGGAGATGCTGGGGGATCGGAAGCATGGGATGAAGTATTGCTTGCAGGGATTGTTAGCTCAGGGCATTGCACGGTTGGATTGGAAGTGGGGATGTGCTTTGTTTCGACTTCTCAAGAAATCCGGGATTCCTGAGAGTGACTCTTACTGATCGATCGACCCTGATTTGGTACTGACGATCTGGAAGGGACAGTGACACTGCCAGTAGTGTTCCCACCTACGCGATCAAGTGGATTCTGGATGGGTACGATCCGGTGTAGTGGGCAAAGGGGGATGGGTATGTCTATGTATACCTTTTATCATCTTAGCATTGCGGTGTGTGAAGGATTTCAACGTCGCAGTGGATTCTAAAACTCACTGGTAGTTTAGAATCCACTGCGACGGTGAGTATATATTATTCTAGTGTATGGGGGATAGCTTCTACACTTTCTGTAGTCCATTTGTTGAGTCTTATTGAAGGGCATATCTTTGGTGTCTTTCTATAAGATTCATATTCCGGCTTTATAAACAGTATCAGTAAAGTCTATCCACAACAAAGCACATGTTTATTCCACATGTTAATGTTTTTTACATGTCATTTAATTTTGATATTAAATAGTGTTAGCAGATAATAACACTTTGTGTGGTTCACGCCATTCTTGTTTCTTTTTTCCTTCAGAGAATACATCTCCTAGTCTAACTCTAATTTTCTATCTTATAGAAAATTTTCATAAATATCGGCATTCTATCTGTCTAGGTCCAAGGTCTTATTACTATGGCCTGTTAACACGTTTTTAATTTTTAAATGCAAATTCTTGGCCAGTGAAAAGGGCTTAAGTATAAGCCTAGTTAATGGAATGAGTGTTACAGATATAACTGTCTTGTGGTTCACCCATTTCTTGTTCTTTTTCTTCAGAGAATACACTCCTAGTCTAACTCTAAATTTTCTATCTTATTAGGAAAATTTTCAATAAATATCGCGATTCTATCTTCTAGTCCAAGGTCTTTTTACATGCCGGTGTGTAACACGTTTGTTAAGTTTTTAAATGCAATTCTTGGCCAGTGGAAAAAGGGCTTAAAGTAGATTAAGTCCTGAGTTATGAATAGTGGTTACAAGATAAACACTGTCTTGGGTTACGCATTTTCTTGTTGCTTTCTTCAGAAGAATAACATTCTCCTAGTCTAACTCTAAATTTTTCTATCTTATAGAAAATTTTCAATAGAATATCGGCTCTCTATCTTCTTAGTCCAAGGTCTTTTACTATGGCCTGTAACACGTTTGTTAAGTTTAGCACTTGGCCAGTTGAAAAGGGCTTAAAGTAGATTAAGTCCTGAGTATGGTAATTAGTGTTACAGATTAATACACTGTCCTTGTGTCACTCCATTTCTTGTTCTTTTTCTTCAGAGAATCATCTCCTACAGTCTAACTCTAAAATTTTCTATCTATAGAAAATTTTCAATAAATATCGGCATCTATCTTCTAGTCCAAGGTCTTTACTTGCCTGTTAACACGTTTTGTTAAGTTTTAAAATGCAATTCTTGGCCAGTTGAAAAGGGCTTAAAGTAATTAAGTCCTGAGTTATGGATATAGGTGTTACAGATAATACACTGCTTTGTGGTCACCATTTCTTGTTCTTTTTTCTTCGAGAATGACATCTCCTTAGCCACTCGTAAATTTTCATTTCTTATAAAATTTCATTAAATATCGGCATTCTTATTTTCTTCTAGTCCAAGGTCTTTTACTACTGCCTGTTTAACACGTTTGTAAGTTTTTTAAATGCATTCTTTGGCCAGTTGAAAAGGGCTTAAAGTAATTAAGTTCCTGAGTTATGGAATAGTGTTACAGATAATACACTGTCTTGTGGTTCACCCATTTTTGTCTTTTTTTCTTCAGAGAATACATCTCCTAAGTCTAAACTCTAAATTTTCTATCTGTATAGAATTTTCAATAAATATCGGGCATTCTTTCCTAGTCCCAAGGTCTTTTTAACTATGCCTGTTAACACGTTTTTTAAGTTTTTAAATGCAATTCTTGGCCAGTTTGAAAAGGGCTTAAAGTAATTAGTCCTGAAGTTATGAATAGTGTTACAGATAATACCACTGTCTTGTGGTTCACGCCATTTCTTTTGTTAAATTTTTCTTCAGAAGAATACATCTTCCTAGTTAACTCTAAATTTTCTATCTTATAGAAAATTTTTCAATACAATATCGGCATTCTATCTTCTAGTCCAAAGTGTCTTTTACTATGCCTGTTAACACGTTTGTTAAGTTTTAAATTGCAGATCTTGGCCAGTTGAAAAGGGGCTTAAGTAATTAAGTCCTGAGTTTGTAATAAGTGTTACAGATAAATACACTGTCTTGTGGTTCCACCATTTCTTGTTCTTTTTCTTCAGAGAATACATCTCCTAGCTACATTCTAAATTTTCTATCTTATAGAAAATTTTCAATAAATATCGGCATTCTAATTTCTAGTCCAAGGTCTTTACTATGGCCTTTTAACACGTTGTTAAGTTTTAAAATTGCAATTCGTTGGCCAGTTGAAAAAGGGCTTAAAGTAATTAAGTCCTGAGTTATGGAATTAGTTTACAGAAAATGAACACTGTCTTGTGTTCACCCATTTCTTGTTCTTTTTCTTCAAGAGAATAATCTCCTAGTCCTAACTCAAATTTTCTATCTTATAGAAAATTTTCAATAATTATCGGCATTCTTATTCTTCTAGTCCAAGGTCTTTTACTATGGCCTGTTAACACGTTTGTTAAGTTTTTAAATGCAATTTCTTGCGCCAGTTGAAAAGGGTTAAAGTAATTAAGTCCTGAGTTATGAATAGTGTTACAGATAATACACTGTTGTGGTTCACCATTTCTTGTTCTTTTTCTTCAGAGAATACATTCTCCTAGTCCTACTCTAAATTTTTCTATCTATAGAAGAAATTTTCAATAAATACGGCATTCTATCTTCTAGTCCAAGGTCTTTTAATACTATGCCTGTTAACACGTTTGTTAAGTTTTTTAAATTGCAATTTTCTTGGCCAGTTGAAAAAGGTAAAGTAATTAAGTCCCTGAGTTATGAATAGTGTATACAGATAATACACTGTCTTGTGGTTCACCCATTTCTTGTTCTTTTTCTTCAGAGAATACAATTCCTAGTCTAACCTAAATTTTTCTATCTTATAGAAAATTTTCATAAAATAATCGGCATCTATCTTCTAGTCCAAGGTTCTTTTACATGCCTGTTAACACGTTTGTTAAGTTTTTTTAATGCAATTCTTGCCAGTTGAAGGGCTTAAAGTAATTAAGTCGCTGAGTTATGGGAATAGTGTACAGATAATACACTGTCTTTGGTTCACCATTTTCTTGTTCTGTTTCTTCAGAGAATACATCTCCTTATCTAACTCTAAATTTTTCTATCTGTATAGAAATTTTCCAAAATAAATATCGCATCTACTTCTAGTCCAAGTCTTTTTACTATGCCTGTTAACAGTTTGTTAAGTTTTTAGAATGCAATTCTTGGCCAGTGAAAAGGGCTTAAAGTAATTTAAGTCCTGAGTTATGGAATAGTGTTACAGATAATTACACTGTCTTGTGGTTCACCCATTTCTTGTTCTTTTTCTTCAGAAATTACATCTCCTAGTCTAACTCTAAATTTTTCTATCTTATAGAAAAATTGTCTCGATACTAAAATATCGCGCATTCTTTTCTAGTCCAAGGTCTTTTACTATGCCTCGTTAAACACGTTGTTAAGTTCTTAAAGTGCAATTCTGGGGGCCAGTTGAAAAGGGCTTAAAGTAATTAAGTCCTGAGTATGAATAGTGTTACAGATAATACACTGTCTTGTGGTTCATCTCTCTNGGATCCTATGAATTTTGAAACTTTATTTTTCTGTTTATTTTTGAAAGGACAAATACTTTGATGTAGACACTACCTAAATTTTGTAAACTTTATTTTTCTGTTTTTCTTTGAAGGACAAATACTTTGATGTAAGACCTACTAAATTTTGTAAACTTATTTTTCTGTTTTTCTTTTTGAAGGACAAATACTTTGATGTAGACCTACTAAATTTTGTAAACTTTATTTTTCTGTTTTTCTTTTGAAGGACAAATACTTTGATGTAGACTACTAAATTTTGTAAACTTTATTTTTCTGTTTTTCTTTTGAAGGACAAATACTTTGATGTAGACCTACTAAAATTTTGTAAACTTTATTTTTCTGTTTTTCTTTGAAGGACAAATACTTTGATGTAGACCTACTAAATTTTGTAAACTTTATTTTCGTGTTTTTCTTTTGAAGGGACAAATCTTTGATGTAGACCTACTAAATTTTTGTAAACTTTATTTTCTGTTTTTCTTTGAAGGACAAATACTTTGATGTAGACTTACTAAATTTTGTAAACTTTATTTTTCTATTTTTCTTTTTGAAGACAAATACTTTGATGTAGACCCTATGAAATTTTGTAAACTTTATTTTTCTGTTTTTCTTTTGAAGGACAAATACTTTGATGTAGACCTACTAAATTTTGTAAACTTTATTTTTTCTGTTTTTCTTTTGAAGGACCAAATACTTTGATGTAGACTATGAATTTTGTAAACTTTTATTTTTCTGTTTTTCTTTTGAAAGGACAAATATTTGATGTAGACCTATGAAATTTTGTAAACTTTATTTTTCTGTTTTTCTTTTGAAGGACAATACTTTGATGTAGACCTATGAAAATTTTTAAACTTTATTTTTCTGTTGAAGGACAAAATACTTTGATGTAGACCTACTAAATTTTTGTAAACTTTATTTTTCTGTTTTTCTTTTGAAGGACAAATACTTTGATGTAGACCTAGGAAATTTTGTAAACTTTATTTTTCTGTTTTTCTTTTGAAGGACAAATACTTTGATGTAGACCTATAAATTTTGTAAACTTATTTTTCTGTTTTTTCTTTTGAAGGACAAATACTTGATGTAGACCTATGAAATTTTGTAAACTTTTTTTTCTGTTTTTCTTTTGAAGGACAAATACTTTGATGTAGACCTATAAATTTTGTAAACTTTATTTTTCTGTTTTTCTTTTGAAGGACAAATACTTTGATGTAGACCTAGGAAATTTTGTAAACTTTATTTTTTCTGTTTTCTTTTGAAGGACAAATACTTTGATGTAGACCTATGAAATTTTGTAAACTTTATTTTTCTGTTTTTCTTTTGAAGGACAAATACTTTGATGTAGACCTATGAAATTTTTGTAAACTTTATTTTCTGTTTTCTTTGAAGGACAAATACTTTGATGTAGACCTACGAAATTTTGTAAACTTTATTTTTCTGTTTTCTTTGAAGGACAAATACTTTGATGTAGACCTACTAAATTTTTGTAAAACTTTATTTTTCTGTTTTTCTTTTGAAGGACAATATTCTTGATGTAGACCTACGAAATTTTGTAAACTTTATTTTTCTGTTTTTCTTTTGAAGGACAAATACTTTGATGTAGACCTACGAAATTTTGTAAACTTATTTTTCTGTTTTTTTTTGAAGGACAATACTTTGATGTAGACCTACGAAATTTTGTAAACTTTATTTTTTCTGTTTTTCTTTTGAAGGACAAATACTTTGATGTAGACCTATGAAATTTTGTAAACTTTATTTTTCTGTTTTTCTTTTGAAGGACAAATACTTTGATGTAGACCTACTGAATTTTGTAAAACTTTATTTTTCTGTTTTTCTTTTGAAGGACAAATACTTTGATGTAGACCTAGGAAATTTTGTAAACTTTATTTTCTGTTTTTCTTTTGAAGGACAAATACTTTGATTAGACCTACTAATTTTGTAACTTTATTTTTCTGTTTTTCTTTTGAAGACAAATACTTTGATGTAGACCTACTAAATTTTGTAAACTTTATTTTTTCTGTTTTCTTTTGAAGGACAAATACTTTTGATGTAGACCTATGAAATTTTTGTAAACTTTATTTTTCTGTTTTTTCTTTTGAAGGACAAATACTTTGATGTAGACCTACGAAATTTTGTAACTTATTTTTCTGTTTATCTTTGAAGGCACAATACTTTGATGTAGACCTACTTTGTAAACTTTATTTTTATGTTTTTCTTTTGAAGGACAAATACTTTGATGTAGACCTATGAAATTTTGTAAAACTTTATTTTTCTGTTTTTCTTTTGAGGACAAATACTTTGATGTAGACCTACGAAATTTTGTAAACTTTATTTTTCTGTTTTTCTTTTGAAGGACAATACTTTGATGTAGACCTACTAAATTTTGTAAAACTTTATTTTCTGTTTTCTTTTGAAGGACAAATACTTTGATGTAGACCTACTAAATTTTGTAACTTTTATTTTTCTGTTTTTCTTTTGAAGGACAAATACTTTGATGTAGACCTAGGAATTTTGTAAACTTTATTTTTCTGTTTTTCTTTTGAAGGACAAAATACTTTGATGTAGACCTACTAAAATTTTGTAAACTTTATTTTTCTGTTTTTCTTTTGAAGGACAAATACTTTGATGTAGACCTATGAAATTTTGTAAACTTTATTTTTCTGTTTTTTCTTTTGAAGGACAAATACTTTGATGTAGACCTACGAAATTTTGTAAACTTTATTTTTCTGTTTTTCTTTTGAAGGACAAATACTTTGATGTAGACCTAGAAATTTTGTAAACTTTATTTTCTGTTTTTCTTTTGAAGGACAAATACTTTGATGTAGACCTATGAAATTTTTAACTTTATTTTTCTGTTTTTTCTTTTGAAGGACAAATACTTTGATGTAGACCTAGGAATTTTGTAAACTTTATTTTCTGTTTTTCTTTGAAGGACAAATACTTTGATGTAGACCTATAAATTTTGTAAACTTTTTTTTTTCTGTTTTTCTTTTGAAGGACAAATACTTTGATGTAGACCTACTTAAAATTTTGTAAACTTATTTTTTTTTTTTCTTTTGAAGGACAAATACTTTGATGTAGACTATGAAATTTTGTAAACTTTATTTTTCTTTTTTTTTCTTTTGAAGGACAAATACTTTGATGTAGACCTACTAAATTTTTGTAAACTTATTTTTCTGTTTTTCTTTTGAAGGACATACTTTGATGTAGACTATAAATTTTGTAAACTTTATTTTTCTCTGTTTTCTTTTGAAGGACAAAATACTTTGATGTAGACCTACTAAATTTTTGTAAACTTTATTTTCTGTTTTTCTTTTGAAGGACAAATACTTTGATGTAGACCTATGAAATTTTGTAAACTTTATTTTTCTGTTTTTCTTTTTGAAGGACAAATACTTTGATGTAGACCTACTAAATTTTGTAACTTTATTTTTCTGTTTTTCTTTTGAAGGACAAATACTTTGATGTAGACCTAGGAAATTTGTAAACTTTATTTTTTCTGTTTTTCTTTTGAAGGACAAATACTTTGATGTAGACCCTATGAAATTTTGTAACTTTATTTTTTCTGTTTTTCTTTTGAAGGACAAATACTTTGATGTAGACCTATGAAATTTGTAAAACTTTATTTTTCTGTTTTTTCTTTTGAAGGACAAAATACTTTGATGTAGACCTAGGAAATTTTGTAAACTTTATTTTTCTGTTTTTTCTTTTGAAGGACAAATACTTTGATGTAGACCTATGAAATTTTGTAAATTTATTTTTTTGTTTTTCTTTTTTCTTTTGAAGGACAAATACTTTGATGTAGACCTATGAAATTTTGTAAACTTTATTTTTCTGTTTTTCTTTTGAAGGACAAATACTTTGATGTAGACCTACTAAATTTTGTAAACTTTAATTTTTTTCTGTTTTCTTTTGAAGGACAAATACTTTGATGTAGACCTAGGAAATTTTGTAAACTTTATTTTTCTGTTTTTCTTTTGAAGGACAAATACTTTGATGTAGACCTAGGAAATTTTGTAAACTTTATTTTTCTGTTTTTCTTTTGAAGGACAAATACTTTGATGTAGACCTACTAAATTTTTGTAACTTTATTTTTGTTTTTCTTTTTGAAGGACAAATACTTTGATGTAGACCTATGAAATTTTGTAAACTTTATTTTCTGTTTTCTTTTGAAGGACAATTTACTTTGATGTAGACCTACGAAATTTTGGTAAACTTTATTTTTCTGTTTATCTTTTGAAGGACAAAATACTTTGATGTAGACCTACGAAATTTTTGTAAACTTTATTTTTCTGTTTTTTTCTTGTGAAGGACAAATACTTTGATGATGTAGACCTACGAAATTTTGTAAACTTTATTTTTCTGTTTTTCTTTTGAAGGACAAATACTTTGATGTAGACTACGAAATTTTGTAAACTTTATTTTTTTTCTGTTTTTTCTTTTGAAGGACAAATACTTTGAGTAGACCTATGAAATTTTGTAAAACTTTATTTTTCTGTTTTTCTTTTGAAGGACAAATACTTTGATGTAGACCTATAATTTTTGTAAACTTTATTTTTCTGTTTTTCTTTTGAAGGACAAATACTTTGATGTAGACCTACGAAATTTTGTAAACTTTATTTTTCTGTTTTTCTTTTGAAGGACAAATACTTTGATGTAGACCTATGATTTTGTAAACTTTATTTTTCTGTTTTTCTTTGAAGGACAAATACTTTTGATTTAGACCTAGACAAAAATTTTGTAAACTTTAATTTTTCTGTGTTCTTTTGATGGACAAATACTACTAAATTTTGTAAACTACTTGATCCATAGCAAGGAAATTTTAATGCAAAAAAAAAAAAAAAAAAAAAAAAAAAAAAAAAAATGTTGCTCTTTTTTAAATATAGAATTCAGGATTTTAATAATTATTTGCAATAAAAAATGATCTACGTTGTTATTTTTTTTACTTACCTTGTGCAATGTTTTTACTTGCAGAGAAGCAGCCGAACATATGCACATTACACCCACCCCATGCCTTCACTAGGGCTTCGGACTCAGGGTTTTTGTGGGTCTGCCGAATTGTTTGGCAGTAAAGTTCATCCCTGAGTTCAATTCTCTCAAGTCCATACCTTACATAGTTCTGTAAGAATTGTATCACAGAATCAGAATTTGTTTCTTCCCCACGAATATTATTTTGTAAGTTCCGTGTAAAGAAAAAAAAAAATATTAATGTATATAATGTCAATATATATATATCTATAATTAAAAAAAAAAATCATGTTTAAAATGATAACTTGAAATGTAACATTTTTTTTTCATTGCTTTTGATTTTCAGCTCATTAAAAAAAAATAAGATGATGCTAATTCTTCATTGTGAGTTTCTGTGTAACAAAAAAAAAAAAAACCCAAAAGAACTTCATAGAATAATTCAATAATAAACTTTGAAAGAAAAAAAGCAACAACAATTACGAGTATTTTTATAATTTGGCTGTAAACTTGGGATAAAATCTATGTTCACTAGGTTTTGTGTTGTTAAGATAATTAGAAAAATGATCAGAAACATTTTTAAACTGTTATTGTCATTAATTTCTCAAATAACTAATAATAAACTTTAATAATAATAATTTAATTTATTATTATTTTATAATAATAAACTTTGAAAGAAAAAAAGCAACAACAATTACGAGTATTTTTATAATTTGGCTGTAAACTTGGGATAAAAGTTATGAGGCTTACGAAAGATGAACAGCTTTTTTTAAAAACAAGAGTCATATGTTTCTCAAAGTAATTTAAAGAGGTTTCTTTTTAGTGATAAATGAGTCATTTAAAAATGTTTAGTATAAAACTTAGTATATCATTATTATAGTATAAAGCTTAAAATCATACTAACTAAGCATATAAGTACATTTTAGGATGAAAACAAATGTCATTTCATTCGCCTTTTCCAATATTTAATGATATGTTAAGTCAGGAATGGAATTGACGAAATAAAACTGTTTTTAGTCACAACTGCCTATTTTCTTACTATCGAATGAAGAAAGAAGATTAACTCTTAACATCCTATACCACCTCATTCTGCTCATCCGGAAGTCACATTTGTTTTCCTAATCAGACACAATCGATAGCCTTTGTTTATATGTAATATTAAACATATTTAGAAGTCTTTGATTTAAGGGAAATAACAGGTAACTTTAAATGAAAAGGCCATGTTTTGATAAATCCTTATAGGAATGGGGCTCTGGACTTTGTTTAAATGTAATATTAAACATATTTAGAAGTCTTTGATTTAAGGAAAATAACAGGTAACTTTAAATGAAAAGGCCATGTTTTGATAAATCCTTATAGGAATGGGGCTCTGGACTTTGTTTAAATGTAATATTAATCATATTTAGAAGTCTTTGATTTAAGAGAAATAACAGGTAACTTTAAATGAAAAGGTCATTTTTAGCCATTTATTCATAAATCCCTATAGGAATGAAGAAAGAAGATTAACTCTTAACATCCTATACCACCTCATTCTGCTCATCCGGAAGTCACATTTGTTTTCCTAATCAGACACAATCGATAGCCTTTGTTTATATGTAATATTAAACATATTTAGAAGTCTTTGATTTAAGGGAAATAACGGGTAACTTTAAATGAAAAGGCTATTTTTAGCCATTTATTGATAAATCCTTATAGGAATGGGGCTCTGGACTTTGTTTAAATGTAATATTAAACATATTTAGAAGTCTTTGATTTAAGGGAAATAACAGGTAACTTTAAATGAAAAGCTCATTTTTAGCCATTTTTTGATAAATCCTTATAAGAATGAGGCTCTGGACTTAGAAAATTCTCAACAGGATGTTAAGAGTTAAAAATAAATTGCTTATTATATCATACATTATGTATTATAACATATTATTATATTATTTGTATGTAAACTAGAAAAGATACAGTAAAACAAGAATTATAATCGGTTATTAGAGAGTTTTGTTTACAAAAAGCAAGTCAATTTATTTTGTATAGTCATTTGGAAAAAAAACAATAAAACGGGAAAAGCAGTAGATGAGATTTTCATGAAAGACATCAAATAAATTATTTGCACCATAGATATGAATTTCCATCACTAAACAATGTACAAATGATTTAGGATTTTGTTTGAAAATTCTGATCTGATATAATTATTACTTGGCTGAAAACCAAACTATCACAAAAATATTATGCAATGGGCTACAAGTTTCATTAGCATTTCTTATTTGATACAATATTTTATTATATTAAAAGTATTTGATACAATATTTTATTAATTAAAAGTTATTTGATACAAATATTATTATATTAAAACTTATTTGATACAATATTTTATTATATTAAAACTTATTTGATACAATATTTTATTATAAAACTTATTTGATAATATTTATTATATTAAAACTTATTTGATACAATATCTTATTATATTAAAACTATTTGATACAATATCTTATTATATTAAAACTTATTTGATACAATATTTTATTATATTAAAACTTATTTGATACAATATTTTATATTAAAACTTAAATACTTGCACCCGGAGGGTGCATATATTTGCTAGTCTCTTTAATGGTAAAAAAAAAAAAAATAATCAAAAAGTCGTTTTCCTTTAAGTATCAGCCCTTTGATAAGAAAAAATAACTGTCATTTTATTTTTTACTTCCTCTTTTAACTAAATACTTAAATTAGAAAAAATAACAATGAAAGACGAGAGTGATGGAAGAGTAAGTTTCAGTTGTTCTATTTTTTATTATACTCCCTCTGTTTCAAATCTTTTTATCTGCATTCTTATTTAGTTTCATTAGCCTTTCTAACTTAATACAATATTTTATTATATTAAAACTTAAATACTTGCACCCAGAGTATTTATAAATATATATAAAATACTTTGGACCTGAAAGCGCCACAGGCGATATTCGCCGGCGAACGGTTTCGCCCACGCCGACTCCAGAAGAGCCCTGCCGTCTATTCGGGTCGGGTTCGTGGCGCTGGGCTCGGCTCCCTGCCCCTCGGTTCGCTGTTGGCGCCAGGGGGAGTTTTCACCTGGCGCTCAGGGATGGTGTGACGTCACGCGCCTAGGGCGCTGAGCAGCAGAGGCGGCTGCCTTGGCAACCAGAAAGCACCCAAGCTAGCCAGCGCACCGTGCAGTCGCTGTGCAGTCCAGCACAGAGTAAAAACCGTCCGTGGTGAAAGGGAGGGAGGTGGCGTCTCAACGCTGCCGAGTTGGGGCTTCCGACCCGGCGAGACGTGCGGCGGCCTCTCTGTTCTACTCGGCGCGATGCCCGCACACGACGCTAGTGAACGGGCACCTCTGACGCCTTCTTTTTCTTGGAACGCGGACGCGGAGGGGTCGACGCGGCGGGACGCTCTGGCGTCGGCTGGTGCCAAGTAGCGACCAGGCCGGACGGAGAGGCAAACCCACCGCGGTACGCCGGACGGGAGCCAAGTCGTAAATATTTTATATTATTTGCTTGTCTCTTTAATGGTAAAAAAAAAAAAAAAAAAATTAAAAAGTCGTTTTCCTTTAAGTATCAGCCCTTTGATAATTAATTAGCAATTTTATCAGTTCAGGACATTTCGTAGATTGTTAGTGTTCTGTTGTTTCTCATCAGGTGCTAAATTTTGGTGATTTCCGTTTTTTACGAGTAAGTAATAAATTAATCCCACTTATTTTAAAATTGGTGGCTACGCCTTAATATCTATGTTCAGCTTTAAATGAGTTTACAACCCAAAACGAGAATGTAAAAAAAATAAAATAATTTAGAAACATTTTTTCTATTAGTTCTAAAAACAAAGTAAAAAAAAAGTTCTAAAAAAAAAAAGAACTTTTAAAGAGTCTTACATTCTTTACTTCTCTGACTGTAACAAGACTGATCTAGAAGAAGATATGAGTTAAGTGCGACCGACCACCAAGACGAAGTCCAGACGATAGAAGAGACGTTAGAAGAGACACTAGAAGAACTTAAGATATCAAAGACACCAGAAGAAGAATAGAAGAAAGTAAAGAAATGTAACGTTGTGGCATTTTCACAGTACCAAAATGATATATGTAACGTAGCGGTATCTGTTGTATTCACGATATCCAAAGCTGATATACGTAACGTGGCGGTAGCGATATATTCACCGTACTAAAAAGGCGTTCTGCACGTGGCGGTCATCTTGTTGATAAAAAAGTACAAGCGCGAGAAATATATCGTCACAAGCTTAGCTTTTATTTCCAGGGCTCGTCTCGTGGGCTGTATCGGAAAGGAGGAAAGGCAGAGAGAAAGAGAGAGAGAACACTGTTAAATTACTGAGACCCCATACTAGGCACCAGAGGCCCGTCCATTCCCCTAGGCGTCCAAAAGCAAAAAGAGGCTGGTATTTTTCTTCGTCGTTCCACATCACCATGTGACTTCCGGTTCCGGTCAACACCCAAAACTTCCGATTGACACTCAATTCTCCATTCGGGGGTCACACCCCGGTCAAATCATCGTTCATCCTGTTTTGTGCTCATCACTGTTTTTTAAAACCTTTATCATCTCTTATTTCTTTTTCCTCCTTTTCTAATATAGTAGTTCTAGCTCAGGATAATATCCCCATCTTGTTACAGAAAGAAGGGTATACAACATTCCCACTATCTTTATGGTTTGAATGCAGAATTGTTCTTCCATTCCAATGGTTTCCCAAGGATGATTGGGCTAATAGTTGTAGATTTTCATCCAGAATTTTGATATAGTTGTAGGAATAGCTGCCTACAGTCTATGAGGAAAAAGATAAGTTCACAGAATGTAAAGACGAAAGGGAAAGCACATGTACTTTTAACCTTATTTATTCACATATAAACTCAACAACAGTCAATATAACAAAGTACTTAGGGGCAGTACTTACAGTTCATATATCTCCCTCGTTGAGGGGGGTGTCAGGTTGGGTCTACAGTTGTTACTCCCTCACTGAGGGGAAAGTTTCTTCAGTCACAAGAGACTGAGACAAGAGCTCGTTTCTACGAGGCTCACACGTTGGTCCCAAAACCGTAAAGAGGCTTCTTTCCCCAACCTGACAAGGGACGTTACCTTTTCTACTTCCTGTCCCCGAAGGCACAGGAGAGTTCTAGTCCCTACATAGTCTTCAGATTTCATTAATCCTCTTATTGAAATTAATTTTCCTCTCCCCCTTGACCTAAAACAATCTCAAACATCATTGAACCACCCTCATATTTTAATTTTGACAGTGCGTTCTTTCTTGTGTCAATGCTTTCTGTATATCATTATGTCCAAAAGCTAATTTTTTGTTTCATCACTCCATAGTACTTGTTCCCATAAACAATTTTCTTTGTCCAAGTACATTTTGGTAAAATAAACAAAGCACCAATGTGATATGGCTTTTGAAAAGGGGTTTGTCCAGGTTGGCCTCCATACAACCTATTTCTATTTAAACAACGTTGTATTGTGCAAGAATATTTTACCAAATCAAATTGAGTAAAATATACAGAAATTTACAATATCCGTTTGAATCTAATAGAATTGAAATCCTATCCAAAAAAGTTGTCACAGCAGATGAGATCGCAATTATTGATAGTGTCTACAGATTCTCCTAAAAATATACAATAATATATAGACATAAAGTATTTATCTAAATATTTGGAAAGAAACCACCATAATACCAGTCCCAAAAACCAGGAAAGGACCCTCCTAACCAAAGAAAATTATCGACCAACTTCCCTGACCAGCTGCTTGTACAAGACACTGGAATAAATAAATATTAGACTGTACCTGGAGACAATTGGATTACTGAGCTACAATGTGGCTTCAGAAAGAAAAGAACCATAATAGACCATTTAGTTTGCCTTGAGACATCTATTAATATAATGAATATTGTCTCGTCTTGTCGATTCTGCCCGTAAGAGTTATGCCCCTTAGACCCCTTAAAGTATTTTCATAAATAGTTTACTTTTTTGCTATTCACCGGTCATTTCTGGTGTTGTGAGTCAGCGGGAATTTTTAAGTCTCTTTTCCTCTTCTGCTCGACTGCAACAGACGTGTTCGTCGACCTCTATACCCTCTCCGTGTTCTTCCTTAAAGAGAACAAGTACGTCACTCGACTCTTAGTAACCTTCCTATTATTTTCCTTAATAGACTTTGCCTGCCTCATTTATCTACTGCCTCTCCGTCCCATTTCGCTGAACTTTGTACACGTTTATATTATGCTAATGTTCGCTCCTTCCGTCCGCTTGTGGTCTAATTGACTTTCTCACTTAAAGATACTGCCCCCCTTGTTTGTACCTTTCTTAACTCCTAAACTGTTTAATTACTGTTGTTGTATGTCATTGTAACTCGACTATCCTTATCTACGAACTGCTAGCCGAGTTTTCTATTAACCCTCCCGTCCATTGCTTACTTCATACATTATTACCTTTTTTTACCTTTGTATTACAGCATTGTTTCTATAAACCTGTTTCTTCATATTTCAGTCTTTTTACACTTTCTGGTGAAAGGAATAAAGAAATTACCCTACCCACGGTGTTTGTTGTTCTATGAAAGAGTTAAACTACATGAGACGAAAAGTTGTATATGCACTTTGACAAGATATATGCGGCGAAAGTAGAAGTCACGATAAATATATTCATTCACAATGAACACCTCACAGCAGTCTTCTTTGACCTAGAGACATGGAAATATTGTGTTATGAGGGATCTGTACACTCTTGGTTTGAAAGGCAGACTGGCATAATTCATTAACGGCTTTCTGTTAGTAGAAGGTTCAAAGTTCGACTTGGATCAAATCTCTCAGATTTAAAAGACCAAGAAAAGGGAGTGTCTCAAGGCAGTATTCTGACGGTAACACTCTTTAGCATAAAAATAAATAATATAATCAAGAACCTAACACCAAGAGGATATCTGTATGTGGACAACTTCCTGATTTGCTACAAATCTAAACTAATATTCATATATTCAATATCGTTTATTTTATCTTATTAACTCGTCCGCGACATTATTGAGGCCTATTTTGTGTTCTACTCAGTTTTTACTGCTAATTTAACCAGCTATATCGTTAAATAGAACTCGTTAAAATCTTTCTTTGGTAATCTGAATATTAGCTACATAAATGAGAATACTCTCCCTTGTTTGTTTCACTTTTAGGAAGCCTTATGTTTTGGTCGGCCATTTTCATTTCACCGTAAATATACACTGAAAATACGAATTTGTTCGACTCAATACAACTGCATGTTTTAACACGAAAATATCATAAAATGTGTTCTTAATAACAATTAAGTTCACTGAATGTAAATTGCAACAGTGCCATAACAGGATTAATAAATGGCCAAATGAAAATGGCTTGAGATTCTCAAAAGTTAAAACCAAATGCATACACTTGCCAGAAGAGAAAAAAAAAACAACACATTAACAACCCGTCCTTCGGCTTTGGCCACTGGACCGGTGTGTTAAATTAACAGCGTCGATTCCAGGGGGCTAACCCCCCAGGCAACACCTGCCCCCTTGACTTAAAGGGGCAGGGCTGGGTTTATTGCCCAGCGCCTGAGGTGCACCCTTGAGGGGGAATGCCGAAGGGATTGACACAATTTTTGTTCTTTCCCACCCATGAGCTTCGGCTTGTGGGTGGGTCCACGTTAAAAAGAGGCCTTGTGCCCAGCCCATACAAGTGGGGTATGAGGCAAATACCCACTTGCCAGAAGAGAAAGCTATGAAATAATCCTGTTCTAAATCTTGAAGAGACTTAAATACCAGTGGTAGATCAGCATAAGTATTTGGGATTAATACTCAATAAAAAAAAAACTTACTTTCATCCCTCACTTGAAACATCTTAAAAATAAATGTTGGAAAGTAATACAGCTACTCCACTTGTTGGCTCACACCCAATGGAGAGCAGACCAACAAACCTTACAAAAGTCTTACAGAACTTTAGTTCAATCAAAGATGGATTATGGCTGCATCGTGTACTGATCAGCAAGAAAATCATACCTAAAAATACTTGATTCTACAACCCACAGAAGCCTTAGACTAGTGCTTGGTGCTTTCAAGATCTCACCAATTGAAAGTCTGTATGCAGGAGCAAATGAAACACCTCCTAACCTTAGATTGTAAAAACTAGTGCTACAATACTTTGTTGCATACCCTTTTTTTTCCCTTTCTTACTTCTATTACTCTTCTGCTCATCTTTGGTATCTTACGTTCTTCTTTCAGCGTCTGGACCTAGTCTTGGGGACTTCGTGTCTGGTCTTCTAGGTCAGTCTTGTTGCCAAGACATTCATCAACCACAAAACCATATTATTTATTTAAGCTTTTATTTACTTAACTAAACATTTCATGTAACTAACATAACGCGCGTGTGCAGTGAGCTTCAGCTAGGGCAGAAAGACCTTATCTGCCTGACGTCCAAGCTGAAACTGAGAGCCAACCAGGTCCCACGTGATTTCACGTATTTCGCGGGCTTTTTGTAATATTCCATGGAAAGTCCCGCCTGTGATATGAAAATCACTTTCAGAAATACAGGGGGTTGACAATAATCTATGCATAGATTATGTAACAACTTCACTAAACTAAAATCTTGTCTACAAAAATACATTCTACGCACAACATAGAAACCTGTATCAAGTAAAAGAAAAGGCTATAAAAACATTCAGGTTCCAAATAGAACTCCTTACTAAGGAATCAAAAATACAACTAGCAACAATACACAACAATATTATTCCAAACCATAAAAAAAAACTCCAAAAGTAACGTTAGACTTATACAAATTCCAAAAAGCAAATACGCATCCTCTCAATTTCCAGGAGGAACTCTATAAAATGAAATAAAACTATCCCAGTCATAAACCGATTTATACAAATGGATCCAAATATGAAAACACAACAGGAAGTGTGGCAATATGTCACAAGAAAATAAGCAAGAAATGTCTTCCAAGTGAAACCTCTATCTTTAATGCTGATATAAATCAGATATAAAATACATCCATAAAACTATTTACAAAAATACACTTGTAAAGGAAACTTGAATACCAACTTTTTTCTCTAACAGTTTTGGTATTAAATAATTCACAGGGTTTATATGCCGTAAAACAAGCCAAACCAAACCAAACCAAACCAAACCTTGAGTTAACACTGTTTTTAAGATGTATTTAATCAATGAAATAATTATATTTGATTTAGTTTTGTTTTGTTTTACGGCATATCAACCTCAGTGGGTCATTTAATGCCGACAAAGTTTTGAAATAAATCAATTCTTAATGGATAATACTATTTTGTTTATAAACTCATGTTTTTCTATTTAACCCATAGATGGGACCCTAACAGGTACTACCACTCCGGGTCAGAATGGACCAGGGAGCAATGGTGATGTAGGGGTGCTCCACATTCCCCAAACCTCCAAAACTGGAACCTCACCATCAGATAGAGTTTAACGTCATTCCCAGGACATGTAGACCCTCAGTCACCGCCTTCTAGCACCCATATGATAAAAAGGGGTTGGGGCTAATTATATTTGAATGAATTTTAGATTTAATTATTCAACTAAAGTCCCAAATCCTTTTGTTCAGTACAGTGGTATCTCTGGAATGATCTAATTTTTGGAGATAGCTTAGCACTGAATAAACCTGCATGTGAAATGTCTAAGACGAGGAGGAACACGATTAAATTATATAGAACAATGGAGAATGCATAATTATTGACTGGATATTTTCATTTCCCAATGAATACATTGAATTCAGCCTAAATTCTTAAAAAATACAAAAAAAAAACCCCAAAAACATTTAAACTCTTAACCCCCAATCCCCTCCCACTTTTAAACTTGTAGTAAAAGAAATATGCTATATATCTGTGTACTCTGAAAATATGTCCTCAGTTGAAGCAAGAATTTCAATATAGGTCGAAGGGAAAGTAATTTCTTGCTAAAACTACTGGTGAAAGCCTTACAATTATTTTCAAATGGTCGACGAACACACTGAGACAGAGAAATAGCCAAAGAATGAAATAACGACCCTAAAAATGTCACTGAAAGGTACGTAGATTTAAATTGGCAATTGTTTTCGAGTTACTATAAATGTATTTTAATTAAGAAATTTGTTTAGTTTTAAATAATATTCAGAAAATGTACTAACCTCCAAAAAATGTCTATTCTTTTGCCCTTTTAAATACCATATTTTCTAAACATTTTATAGGTATTTTTAAACTCATTTTTATCAAATATTTATATTTATACAAATTAATTAAATTTTTATTTCTTTTTAAATAAGACTAACATGAAACAAACAAGAAGGGTCTTCAGTATCTAAAATTATGAAATTAATGTTGTAGTTTAAACACCAGAACTGGAAATATAAAATCATGTTATTTAATAATGTTTAGTAATATCTTTAGTTACTTTCAATCTTTATAATAGTTTTAAAAGGTTAACAAAATGTATGATTTATTACGTGTATGACTTACTATGTGAATAACCATTTCATATCTGTTTCCACTTAACCTACACTTGCTATTCTGTTGTGTATTGTTAATTTTTGCTTTGATATAATTGGTGCTCATCGCATTATTTTGTGCTGCTATTAAAAGAGATTCAGTTTCTCTCTTGAAGTTTCTATTATTGTTATTACTATCATTATTATTATTATTTTACTCCTTTTGAGTTTCACATCAGCATTAGCTGATGGTCTTTCACTGGAGTCTGAGTGACAGTCTCCTCAGGTCTCCAGGACTCTTCTGCAGCAGTGCAGTGTTCTGAATGGTATCAATTCTTCCTCTGATTCCCAAACTTTCCAGACCCTTTTCTAATCCTTTTGGGACTGTTCCAAGTGCACCAACCACAATTGGTATCACTTTCACTTTCATATTCCATAACTTTTTCAGTTCTCTGGCAAGATCCAGATATTTGTCCATTTTTTCATTTTCCTTTAGCTTCACCCTGTGATCTGCTGGCACTGCAAAATCCACCAGTTGACAAGTTCTTTCTTTTTTGTTTATCAACACTAGATCTGGTCTTCTTGCTGGGATAAGGTGATCCGTTTTTATTTCAAAGTCCCAGAGAATTTTATGCGTTTCGTTCTCAAGAACAGATTCTGGTTTGTGCATATACCATTTTGTGGTATGGTGAAAATTTAATTTTTTGCATAATTCCCAGTGGATCACCTTCCCAACCCAGTCGTGTCTAGTTTTGTATTCTCGTTGTGCTAGTTTGCTACATTCGCAGAGTATTATTATTATCATTATTATTATTATTTCATTGCCTGTTATTTTTTCTGTTCTTTCACTGGGCCTGGGTGTCAGGTCATGATGCCTATGAGTATTATAGCTGATCTTTACAATGTTATGAGCTGAATAATCTCATTGATTTTCAATTCCACCATTTTCCTCAGCCCTTGAGTTCAAGTTCTTTTTTCTTGTTAATCATTCCTAGGTCTGACATTCGTGTCTAGTTTTGTATTCTCGTTGTGCTAGTTTGCTACATTCGCAGAGTATATGGTTAACAGTCTCATCTCTATTACCGCAAAGTCTACATTTACTATTCTGTTGAGTCTTATCAATTTTTGCTTTGATGTAGTTTGTCCTTATGGCATTATTTTGTGCAGCAATTATAAGTGATTCCGTTTCTCTTTTGAGGTTTCCCTTTCTTAACCATGTCCAAGTCTTTTTATTATTATTATTATTATTATTATTATTATTAGTAGTAGTAGTAGTAGTATTAGTAGTAGTAAAATGAAGTTTAAATCCTCTTTTTTTTCTTTATTATTAGTCATTCTGCATTTACTTAACTTTACTTCTCTGTCAACTAATAATAAACTTTCATTTTTGGTCATACTAATCACTTAATAATACACGTTTATCTAACAAGACTTGCACAACCCACCTGTAGTATCAAAAGTACTTGATTCACCCCTTTGTTAAGAATGGACTAGACGACATTCATCTAGTATATAAGAAAGTAGATTATCATACTAAGTGTATATCTACATGTAAACTGTGGTATACTAAGAAACGGAAGCTGTTACATAATAATTGGATCCCCAATACATTTTTAAGGTAGTGTAGAAATCATTATGGCGATCAGTACAGCTGATGGCCTTGAGAGTGAGTGACAATGCTTGACCTCACTCTGACCTTGCCTTGCGGGATAAACCGTGAGAACCGGGAACCCTGATAGAAGCCCCCTTCCGGTTTAAGGAGTAAGCAACTCAGTTAGACAGTTAGAAGTTAGAAGCTAAGCTAGCAAGATGTAAGGATCCGCGCGCATTGTCTGGTCTGGGGATCTACGAATAAAGTAACATCATCGTAAATCGAAGTCTTGTGTTTATTACTAAAAACTAACAATGACACAGGGCTTCTGATAACAAGAAATCCCTAGCAACAGAAACCAGACCCGGAATCCTCAATAGAAGACCAGACGAGACCGTAGAAGATATGCCAGACCAAGATAGATGATAGACGATCAGAATAGCAAAGACGGCCGGAAGAATAGACGACAGAGTAAGAAGTAAGAGAAATATATAACATATACCTATTTAGTGCCGGTAAAGAAGGCGCTATGCAACAAAGCACCGTTTCTACCATTGTTTTTGTGATGAAACGGAAGTACTGTTTCAGCCATCTTGTTGAGTTGCAAATAAAAGGCGGAAGTGATCACTTCTCGTAGTTAACGTCAACTGGACTACCATCTTATCAGTCAAGAGTGGTTCCCCTTTGATCATGTTAGACTTATAGGAAATAACAGTGAATATTATATAGCATTATTGGTGCGTTTGAAGGAAGGAATCGCCAAAAGACGGCCACAAATGAAGAAGAAAAAAGTGCTCTTTCACCAAGACAATGCACCGTGTCACAAGTCGATCGCAACAATGGCAAAACTACATGAATTGCACTTTGAATTGCTTCTGCACCCACCCTATTCTCCAGATCTGCCCCCCCCCCCCGAGATTACTGGCTGTTTGCAGACCTCAAAAGCGCGTTACAACAAAACTAAGTAGAATACAGTTTAGTGTGGCTTTTTTTTTTCATTACACCATCAATATCTATTTATCTCAGTCTGTACATATCTATCTATCTATCTCTCAGAGTCTGTTCATCATTCTCTCTCTCTCTCTCTCTCTCTCTCTCTCTCTCTCTCTATCTATCTATCTATCTATCTCAGTCTGTACATATCTATCTATCAATCTATCTATCTATCTCAGTCTGTCTATTCCAGTCTGTTCGTATCTCTCTCTCTCTCTCCCTCCCTCTCTCTCTATCTATCTATCTATCAATCTATTTCAGTCTGTACATATCTATCTATCTATCTATCTATTCCAGTCTGTTTGTATCTCTCTCTCTCTCTCTCTCTCTCTCTCTCTCTCTATCTATCCAGTGAGCTAGCTCTCTATATATCCATCACCATTCCTTTTTGTGCTATGCCCCTCTCTCTCTACTTCACTCTATTTCTCTTTTTACTTTCTTCCTTTCTCTTGCTCATTCGCATTTCCCCTCCCTAGTACTTTTTGTCCTCTCTAATTTTCCCTCTCTCTATCCCCTTGATCTCCCCCCTCCCTCCGTCTCTCCCATAATGAATTTTCTTTAACCACAGCAATAAAAAAGGTCAACAGGGTTCTCATTTGTTGTTTGAAAAAGTAATAAGTTAGCATATTTCATTTTGTTTTCGTGTCTTTTAGTAGCAGTAACTTGGCGCCTTTATCTTGGACAGCCTGCAGACATGCTCTGCTTTCTCGAACCATTCAACAATAGACGGACCAGTGGGGGATCCACCAAACTCGGGTATTAATTTCACATCGAAACCGTTCATTATGGAGTAGTAGCTGAAATAGCTTGTGTCTTCTAGTAAGTGGAGTGTTGCATGTCATGGACTGTTCAGCCACTAGGATTCTGTCCATAAGCATCACAGGTTGCCACCCACAGCCAACAGGTGGACCCATTGAAGGGATCTTACCCCTCTGCAGAGATGCAGTTGGCATATTCTACAGTCTCAACTAGCAGGGCAGGAAATTTGTTTTTTTAAGTAAAGAAAGAAAGAAAAAAAAAAAAGAGTTGCTAATTCACAGTTAACAGAATATTGTTAATGACATATTATAACTAAATAGTGCATGACTGTTGTGAATGAATATCAGGTAGAAGTTTATAATGTAATATTTAGTTATAATCTATCATTAACAATATTCTACTTCTTTTAATCTTATAGTTTAAATCATTTATGCAAAAGACAATAAGGAAAATCAAAGCAATTATAAACTAATTTATCAAAATACTGATATGACTGTAACGAGATAATGAAGGTCCTGAGTTTTTGTGAGCCCTACTATAGAAAAAGGAGAAAGAAGAAATGAGACAAGGTGGAGACTTTGAAAAAAACGTGGAGTGATGAACGATGATTTGACCGGGGCGTGACCCCCGAATGGAGAATTGAGTGTCAACCGAAGTT
>CM042168.1:1570462-1600404 GCA_023376005.1 Doryteuthis pealeii
GCACTTTCGACTGACCATGTCAAATGCCTTCGTTAAATCAATAAATACAATATAAAGTGGCATCTGCTGTTCCTGACACTTTTCCTGCAGCTGGCATAGGGAGAATATCATGTCCACTGTTGACCGGTTAGAACGGAAACTGGGACTCTAAAAAATTTTGAAAATTCTAAGAAATTTTCCATTTTTGATATTTCTGAGATTTTTCTTTTTAAAATATTATGACTGAGACAACTTTGACTGCAAGGAAAATAATCACTTCCTATGTACGTCTAAACCATTGAAGTGTCATTAAGATTTGTGGCAATAATAAAAATGGTTCAGTTTTTTCAGTTTATTTATTTATTTATTTATTTTTATAATGATATTATTATTACTACTAACAATTTGTACTTACATTGTTCTTTCCTATAATAAAAGTGGGTGTTTCACTGAATTGCTACTCTTTAGGGCTAGAAACCACAAGGTTCCTAGTTCGATACCGGTCCTTGCCAACTCAGCGTGTGAGTAGCACAGGGATCTGTGCGCTAAAGTAAGGAGCTGATGGTAGGCGTGGCGCTCCACCTCATATGCCAAAAAACAATCTCCTTGGTCTAGCGCTATTGAAAAGAGGATAGACTCCCTCGCTGACTGGCTGATACCGACTTTAGGCCACCCCGTCGACTTACTTAAACATTACTTAAAAACATCATGTGACCAGAAATTGATCTTTATTTACAAATCTAATTTCCTCTCTCTCTCTCTCTCTCTCTCTCTCTCTCTCTCTCCTCTCTCTCTCTCTTTCTATCTATTTATCTATCTATCTATCTCTATACATATATATATGCCTTTTTTCGATACACACACACTAACACACTCTCATACCCACACCGTAAAAGAGAATATTTGACGTCATATTTCAAACCGTCCACTTTTTTCAGCGTCCTTTCTTCAGATTTCAAATTTTAAACAGACTGATAAACAAGGACTATCACTTGCTTTTCTCGTTATTCTGTGATAAAAAAATTTTTTATCACCTTCCATATACCAACAAATGCCCTGAAGATGATCTAATTAATAGATCAAAACACTGCAGCGTCGGCCAATAAACACTTACCACTCAACTTATTTAAACCTGTGTTTTTTCAATTTTCTTAATACACTACATACCGTCGGATTCACTTCCTTTTCTTCACACACACACATATATATATATATATATATATATATATATATATATATATATGAACACTGAGTAGTCAGGAGAATGGACGTGTTTTTCGCTGGTCCAAGAAGCAGAGATTTATTTATTGTTTTAAAGCATATAAGGGAAGTGACAATTATTATTTATTTATTTATATTTTCATTTATTAGTTGAAACACATCAATTCATACGCGATCATACACATTTAATTATGTTTACTGTTCATCATTGCATTATTCGGTAATGTCACATTTCATAACATAACTTTAATAGTAATACCTTTTTTTCTTTTTTTTTTTTTTTAGAGTTTTACTTTGCTTTATCAAATTGTATTTATTTATTATTTATTTAAGTTTCTGTAATTTTGTATATATTGTGAAATATCTGGAATTCTTTTTTTTTCTTTCTTTTTAAATATATATATATATATATATATATAGTTGAATGAAGTGACAAATGAAAGTTTTAGCTTTTATTCATTTATTTGAGAACAATATTACTACCAATGGTTTCCTACTAACAGCATTCATCAGGTAAACGAAATGGGTTTTTAAAAAAATGACAGAAATGGTGTAAATGGTTGAATGTGTGTGTTTTTTTAACTGTATTCTCGTGTTGCATGTTTACGTGATGTGGAATGTTCTTTTTGTTTGTATGTGTGCGTATTTTTGTTTGTGCGTATGTGTATGATGTAATGCGCATTCGCGTGGAAATGCGTGAAGGCTGTGATGATATGATTGTGTCCATGCTCGTGTGTGCATATTTTTGTTTGTGCGTATGTGTGTGATGTCATGCACACGCACGTGGGAATGCATAAAGGCTGTGATGATATAATTGTCTCCACGTGCGTGTTCGCGTATGAATATGCGTATTTGTGTTTGGTATTCTCGGTTACGTATGTTATGTGCAATTAATATAATGTATTTTTTAATTATGCTGTTAATAATAATGACTATGTTATATATTGCGTTGGTGATGTAATGTGAACGTTATATTTGTATGATATATATATATATATATATATATAATATATATATATAAAGAGATTAATTATTGTGTTATTTATTTTCTTTAATTTCTTCATCTTGCAGGATCTGCTCTCCAAAGATGAAATGTTAAGATATAGCAAGACAGGTGTTATTGTCACTTCACACATTCATCTGCATGATGCTGAAAATATTCATCTAGCCTGTTCTTTATTCAAGGTAAGTAATCTTTTCTTTTTCAGGTAATTTATGAGGAAGTGCATCCTGGTCTCCTGCCTCAAAAATTGCTACCCGGTGACTATTAAAATAACGACCAAGCTCAGTCTATTCAAAACTATCCATCTTCATATCTATCTATCTATCTCAATTTGTTCATATTTATCTATATTACTTTAAATACTAAGATTTTTTTGGTAATTTATGAGGAAGTGCGTCCCGGTCTCCTGCCTCAAAAATTGCTACCTGGTGACTATTAAAATAACGACCCAGCTCAGTCTATTCAAAACTATCCATCTATCTATCTATCTCAATTTGTTTGTATTTATCTATATTACTTTAAATACTAAGCTTTTTTTTTTATTCATGTTTGTTTAATGTCTTGTTTTTAGTTTAAATAAACAAGAATTACGACAAAAAAAGAAGTGGACATCCCCCCCCAATACATTTACTTGTTGAAAATATCTATCTATCTCCATTTGTTTGTATCTATCTATATTATTTTGTTTGTTTATCTATCTATCTATCTATCTCAGTCTATTCAAAACTATATATCCATCTTCATATCTAAACAAGAATTATGACAAATTACGATAAATAAACAAGAATTACGACGAGCTGGGGTTGTTATTTTGATAGTCAACGGGCAGCAATTTTTGAGGCAGGAGACCAGGACGCACTTCCTCATAAATTACCCTTTTTCGTAATGATGATAGAAGCGATATATTTACCTCCACCAATGTGACAATCCATTCAGTTTTATTTCAGACCATCAGATAGACTGGAGACAAATCTTTATTATTAGGTTGTTACAAGCCTAGGCTCGTCTCGTGGGTTGTGTCGGAGAGGAGAAAAGGCAGAGAGAAAGAGAGAGAGAACACTGCTAGATTACTGTGATTCCACAAGGGACCCAAGGTCCGATCCGTACCCTACGACGTCGAAAAGCAAAAAGAGGCCAGTATTTTTTTTTTCGTCGTTCCACGTCACCATGTGACTTCCGGTTCCGGTCAACACCTGAAACTTCCGGTTGACACTCAATTCTCCATTCGGGGGTCACGCCCCAGTCAAATCATCGTTCATCACTCCACACATTTTCAAAGCCTCCACCTTGTCTCATTTCTTCTTTCTCCTTTTTCTATAGTAGGGCTCACAAAAACTCAGGACCTTCATTATCTCGTTACAGTCATATCAGTATTTTGATAAATTAGTTTATAATTGCTTTGATTTTCCTTATTGTCTTTTGCATAAATGATTTAAACTATAAGATTAAAAGAAGTAGAATATTGTTAATAATAGATTATAACTAAATATTACATTATAAACTTCTACCTGATATTCATTCACAACAGTCATTAATGCACTTTTTAGTTATAATTTGTCATTAACAATATTCTGTTAACTGTGAATTAGCAACTCTTTTTTTTTTTTTTTTTTTTCTTTCTTTACTGAAAAAAAACAAATTTCCTGCCGCTAGTTGAGACTGTAGAATATGCCAACTGCATCTCTGCAGAGGGGTAAGATCCCTCCAATGGATCCACCTGTTGGCTGTGGGTGGCAACCTGTGATGCTTATGGACAGAATCCTAGTAGCTGAACAGTCCATGACATGCAACACTCCACTTACTAGAAGACACAAGCTATTTCAGCTACTACTCCATAATGAACGGTTTTGATGTGAAATTAATACCCGAGTTTGGTGGATCCCCCACTGGTCCATCTATTGTTGAATGGTTCGAGAAAGCGGAGCGCGTCTGCAGGCTGTCCAAGATAAAGGCGCCAAGTTACTGCTACTAAAAGACACGAAACAAAATGAAATATGCTAACTTATTAATTTTTAAAACAACATGTCTTTGATGGTTTAATGAAAAAGAAAATCCACACAGTAATCTCTGGGGGGCCAGATCTGGAGAATAGGGTGGGTGCAGAAGCAATTCAAAGTGCAATTCATGTAGTTTTGCCATTGTTGCGATCGACTTGTGACACGGTGCATTGTCTTGGTGAAAGAGCACTTTTTCTTCTTCATTTGTGGCCGTTTTTTGGTGATTTCTTCCTTCAGACGCACCAATAATGCTATATAATATTCACTGCTATTTCCTATAAGTCTAACATGATCAAAGGGGAACCACTCTTGACTGATAAGATGGTAGTCCAGTTGACGTTAACTACGAGAAGTGATCACTTCCGCCTTTTATTTGCAACTCAACAAGATGGCTGAAACAGTACTTCCGTTTCATCACAAAAACAATGGTAGAAACGGTGCTTTGTTGCATAGCGCCTTCTTTACCGGCACTAAATAGGTATATGTTATATACTTCTCTTACTTCTTACTCTGTCGTCTATTCTTCCGGCCGTCTTTGCTATTCTGATCGTCTATCATCTATCTTGGTCTGGCATATCTTCTACGGTCTCGTCTGGTCTTCTATTGAGGATTCCGGGTCTGGTTTCTGTTGCTAGGGATTTCTTGTTATCAGAAGCCCTGTGTCATTGTTAGTTTTTAGTAATAAACACAAGACTTCGATTTACGATGATGTTACTTTATTCGTAGATCCCCAGACCAGACAATGCGTGCGGATCCTTACATCTTGCTAGCTTGGCTTCTAACTTCTAACTGTCTAACTGAGTTGCTTACTCCTTAAACCGGAAGGGGGCTTCTATCGGGGTTCCCGGTTCTCACGGTTTATCCCGCAAGGCAAGGTCAGAGTGAGGTCAAGCATTGTCACTCACTCTCAAGGCCATCAGCTGTACTGATCGCCATAATGATTTCTACACTACCTTAAAAATGTATTAGGGATCCAATTATTATGTAACAGCTTCCGTTTCTTAGTATACCACAGTTTACATGTAGATATACACTTAGTATGATAATCTTCTTTCTTATATACTAGATGAATGTCGTTTAGTCCATTCTTAACAAAGGGGTGAATCAAGTACTTTTGATACTACAGGTGGGTTGTGCAAGTCTTGTTAGATAAACGTGTATTGTTAAGTGATTAGTATGACCAAAAATGAAAGTTTTCTTTGGTGTCTAATTGTTATTAGTTGACAGAGAAGTAAAGCTAAGTAAATGCAGAATGACTAATAATAATAAAAAAAGAGGATTTAAACTTCATTTTACTACTACTGCTACTACTACTACTACTACTAATAATAATAATAATAATAATAATAAAAAGACTTGGACATGGTTAAGAAAGGGAAACCTCAAAAGAGAAACAGAATCACTTATAATTGCTGCACAAAATAATGCCATAAGGACAAACTACATCAAAGCAAAAATTGATAAGACTCAACAGAATAGTAAATGTAGACTTTGCGGTAATAGAGATGAGACTGTTAACCATATACTCTGCGAATGTAGCAAACTAGCACAACAAGAATACAAAACTAGACACGACTGGGTTGGGAAGGTGATCCACTGGGAGTTATGCAAAAAATTAAATTTTCACCACACAACAAAATGGTATATGCATAAACCAGAATCTGTTCTTGAGAACGTAACTCATAAAATTCTCTGGGACTTTGAAATAAAAACGGATCACCTTATCCCAACAAGAAGACCAGATCTAGTGTTGATAAACAAAAAAGAAAGAACTTGTCAACTGGTTGATTTTGCAGTGCCAGCAGATCACAGGGTGAAGCTAAAGGAAAATGAAACAATGGACAAATATCTGGACCTTGCCAGAGAACTGAAAAAGTTATGGAATAGGAAAGTGAAAGTGATACCAATTGTAATTGGTGTACTTGGAACAGTCCCAAAAAGATTGGAAAAGGGTTGGAATGTTTGGAAATCAGAGGAAGAATTGATACCATTCAGAACACTGCACTGCTGCAGAAGAGTCCTGGAGACCTGAGGAGACTGTCACTCAGACTCCAGAGAAAGACCATCAGCTAATGCTGGTGTGAAAACTCAAAAGGAGTAAAATAATAATAATAATGATAGTAATAACAATAATAGAAACTTCAAGAGAGAAACAGAATCTCTTTTAATAGCAGCACAAAAAAATGCGATGAGGACCAATTATATCAAAGGAAAAATTGATAATACACAACAGAATAGCAAGTGTAGGTTAAGTGGAAACAGATATGAAATGGTTATTCACATAGTAAGTCATACACGTAATAAATCATACATTTTGTTAACCTTTTAAAACTATTATAAAGATTGAAAGTAACTAAAGATATTACTAAACATTATCAATATATAACATGATATATATTCAAGTAACATGATTTTATATTTCCAGTTCTGGTGTTTAAACTACAACATTAATTTCATAATTTTAGATACTGAAGACCCTTCTTGTTTGTTTCATGTTAGTCTTATTTAAAAAGAAATAAAAATGTAATTAATTTGTATAAATATAAATATTTGATAAAAATGAGTTTAAAAATACCTTTTCAACAAAATATAACAGAACATAACCAATTATCTCCATAGAACCACTACTTTAAAGACTGAAATCCAAAATAACCTTTTTGGCATTAAATGACCCCTAACGATTTGAACTGGATACTCTCGGAAAAGGAGGTGGGGTAAAATATACTGACAGCAGCAGCAGCCCAGATTAGAACCGAGGACAGTACGTGACACACACGTATCCTACATCAAGCCAGAACTCTAATCCAAAACCATCCCACTGTATTCTCTGTCAGTGACCACAGAGGTTAAACAAAACTCAAACTCAAACTCAAAAATACCTATAAAATGTTTAGAAAATATGGTATTTAAAAGGGCAAAAGAATAGAGATTAATAGGTTTAAGCTTTAGAATTTAGACTGGATTTAATGTATTCATTGGGAAATGAACATTTTCAGTCAATAATTATGCATTCTCCATTGTTCTATATAATTTAATCGTGTTCCTCCTCGTCTTAGACATTTCACATGCAGGTTTATTCAGTGCTAAGCTATCTCCAAAAATTAGATCATTCCAGAGATACCACTGTACTGAACAAAAGGATTTGGGACTTTAGTTGAATAATTAAATCTAAAATTCATTCAAATATAATTATTTCATTGATTAAATACATCTTAAAAACAGTGTTAAGTCAAGGTTTGGTTTGGTTTGGTTTGGCTTGTTTAACGGCATATCAACCCTGTGAATTATTTAATACCAAAACTGTTAGAGATAAAAGTTGGTATTCAAGTTTCCTTTACAAGTGTATTTTTGTAAATAGTTTTATGGATGTATTTTATATCTGATTTATATCAGCATTAAAGATAGAGGTTTCACTTGGAAGACATTTCTTGCTTATTTTCTTGTGACATATTGCCACACTTCCTGTTGCGTTTTCATATTTGGATCCATTTGTATAAATCGGTGTATGACTGGGATAGTTTTATTTAATTTTATAGAGTTTCTCCTGGAAATTGAGAGGATGTGTATTTGCTTTTTGGAATTTGTATAAGTCTAACGTTACTTTTGGAGTTTTTTTTTTATGGTTTGGAATAATATTGTTGTGTATTGTTGCTAGTTGTATTTTTGATTCCTTAGTAAGGAGTTCTATTTGGAACCTGAATGTTTTTATAGCCTTTTCTTTTACTTGATACAGGTTTCTATGTTGTGCATAGAATGTATTTTTGTAGACAAGATTTTAGTTTAGTGAAGTTGTTACATAATCTATGCATAGATTATTGTCAACCCCCTGTATTTCTGAAGGGATGGCCCCTTTTCATATCACGGGCGGGACTTTCCATGGAATATTACAAAAAGCCCGCGAAATACGTGAAGTTACATGGGACCTGGTTGGCTCTCAGTTTCAGCTTGGACGTCAGGCAGATAAGGTCTTTCTGCCCTAGCTGAAGCTCACTGCACACGCGCGTTATGTTAGTTACATGAAATATTTAGTTAAGTAAATAAAAGCTTAAATAAATAATATGGTTTTGTGGTTGATGAATGTCTTGGCAACAAGACTGACCTAGAAGACCAGACACGAAGTCCCCAAGACTAGGTCCAGATGCTGAAAGAAGAACGTAAGATACCAAAGATGAGCAGAAGAGTAATAGAAGTAAGAAAGGGAAAAAAAAAGGGTATGCAACAAAGTATTGTAGCACTAGTTTTTACAATCTAAGGTTAGGAGGTGTTTCATTTGCTCCTGCATACAGAATTTCAATTGGTGAGATCTTGAAAGAATCAAGTATTTTTAGGTATGATTTTCTTGCTGATCAGTACACAATGCAGCCATAATCCATCTTTGATTGAACTAAAGTTCTGTAAGGCTTTTATAAGGTTTGTTGGTCTGCTCTCCATTGGGTGTGAGCCAACAAGTGGAGTAGCTGTATTACTTTCCAACATTTATTTTTAAGATGTTTCAAGTGAGGGATGAAAGTAAGTTTTTTTTTATTGAGTATTAATCCCAAATACTTATGCTGATCTACCACTGGTATTTAAGTCTCTTCAAGATTTAGAACAGGATTATTTCGTAGCTTTCTCTTCTGGCAAGTGGGTATTTGCCTCATACCCCACTTGTATGGGCTGGGCACAAGGCCTCGTTTTAACGTGGGCCCACCCACAAGCCGAAGCTCATGGGTGGGAAAGAACAAAAATTGCGTCGATCCCTTCGGCATTCCCCCACAAGGGGGTGCCTCAGGCACTGGGCAATAAACCCAGCCCTGACCCTTTAAGTCAAGGGGGCAGGTGTTGCCTGGGGGGATATCCCCCTGGAATTGATGCTGTTAATTTAACACACCGCTCCAGTGGCCAAAGCACACCGGACCCCCACCCCGAAGGACGGGTTGTTAATGTGTTGTTTTTTTTTTCTCTTCTGGCAAGTGTATGCATTTGGTTTTAACTTTTGAGAATCTCAAGCCATTTTCAGTTGGCCATTTATTAATCCTGTTATGGCACTGTTGCAATTTACATTCAGTGAACTTAATTGTTATTAAGAACACATTTTATGATATTTTTGTGTTAAAACATGCAGTTGTATTGAGTCGAACAAATTCGTATTTTCAGTGTATATTTACGGTGAAATGAAAATGGCCGACCAAAACATAAGGCTTCCTCAAAGTGAAATAAACAAGGAAGAGTATTCTCATTTATGTAGCTAATATTCAGATTACCAAAGAAAGATTTTAACGAGTTCTATTTAACAATATAGCTGGTTTAAATTAGCAGTAAAAACTGAGTAGAACACAAAATAGGCCTCAATAATGTCACGGACTAGTTAATAAGATAAAATAAACGATATTGAATATATGAATATTTGTTTAGATTTGTAGCAAATCAGGAAGTTGTCCACATACAGATATCCTCCTGGTGTTAGGTTCTTGACTATATTATTTATTTTTATGCTAAAGAGTGTTACCGTCAGAATACTGCCTTGAGACCCCCCCTTTTCTTGGTCTTTTAAATCTGAGAGATTTGATCCAAGTCAAACTTTGAACCTTCTACTAACAGAAAGCCGTTAATGAATTATGCCAGTCTGCCTTTCAAACCAAGAGTGTTCAGATCCCTCATAACACAATATTTCCATGTCTCTAGGTCAAAGAAGACTGCTGTGAGGTGTTCATTGTGAATGAATATATTTATCGTGACTTCTACTTCGCCGCATATATCTTGTCAAAGTGCATATACGACTTTTCGTCTCACATAGTTTAACTCCTTCTGGCATAGAACAACAAACACCGTGGGTAGGGTAATTTCTTTATTCCTTTCACCAGAAAGCGTAAAAAGACTGAAATATGAAGAAACAGGTTTATAGAAACAATGCTGTAATACAGAGGTAAAAAAGGTAATAACGTATGAAGTAAGCAATGGACGGGAGGGTTAATAGAAAACTCAGCTAGCAGTTCGTAGATAAGGATAGTCGAGTTACAATGACATACAACAACATTATCGAACAGTTTTTAGGAGTTAAGAAAGGTACAAACAAGGGGGGAAGTGTATTTAAGTGAGAAAGTCAATAAGACCACAAGCGGACGGAAGGAGCGAACATTAGCATAATATAAACGTGTACAAAGTTCAGCGAAATGGGACGAAGAGGCAGTAGATAAATGAGGCAGGCAAAGTCTATTAAGGAAAATAATAGGAAGGTTACTAAGAGTTGAGTGACGTACTTGTTCTCTTTAAGGAAGAACACAGAGAGGGTATAGAGGTCGACGAACACGTCTGTTGCAGTCGAGCAGAAGTGGAAAAGAGACTTAAAAATTCCCGCTGACTCACAACACCAGAAATGACCGGTGAATAGCAAAAACGTAAACTATTTATGAATATACTTTAAGGGGTCTAAGGGGCATAACTCTTACGGGCAGAATCGACTTACAAGCCGAGACAATATTCATTATATTAATAGATGTCTCAAGGCAAACTAAATGGTCTATTATGGTTCTTTTCTTTCTGAAGCCACATTGTAGCTCAGTAATCCAATTGTCTCCAGGTACAGTCTAATATTTATTTATTCCCGTGTCTTGTACAAGCAGCTGGTCAGGGAAGCTGGTCGATAATTTTCTTTGGTTAGGAGGGTCCTTTCCTGGTTTTTGGGGGACTGGTATTATGGTGGTTTCTTTCCAAATATTTAGATAAATACTTTATGTCTATATATTATTGTATATTTTTAGGAGAATCTGTAGACACTATCAATAATTGCGATCTCATCTGCTGTGACAACTTTTTTAGATAGGATTTCAATTCTATTAGATTCAAATGGATATTGTAAATTTCTGTATATTTTACTCAATTTGATTTGGTAAAATATTCTTGCACAATACAACGTTGTTTAAATAGAAATAGGTTGTATGGAGGCCAACCTGGACAAACCCCTTTTCAAAAGCCATATCACATTGGTGCTTTGTTTATTTTACCAAAATGTACTTGGACAAAGAAAATTGTTTATGGAAACAAGTACTATGGAGTGATGAAACAAAAAATTAGCTTTTTGGACATAATGATATACAGAAGCATTGACACAAGAAAGAACGCACTGTCAAAATTAAAATATGGAGGTGGTTCAATGATGTTTTGAGATTGTTTTAGGTCAAGGGGGAGTGGAAAATTAATTTCAATAAGAGGATTAATGAAATCTGAAGACTATGTAGGGACTAGAACTCTCCTGTGCCTTCGGGGACAGGAAGTAGAAAAGGTAACGTCCCTTGTCAGGTTGGGGAAAGAAGCCTCTTTACGGTTTTGGGACCAACGTGTGAGCCTCGTAGAAACGAGCTCTTGTCTCAGTCTCTTGTGACTGAAGAAACTTTCCCCTCAGTGAGGGAGTAACAACTGTAGGCCCAACCTGACACCCCCCTCAACGAGGGAGATATATGAACTGTAAGTACTGCCCCTAAGTACTTTGTTATATTGACTGTTGTTGAGTTTATATGTGAATAAATAAGGTTAAAAGTACATGTGCTTTCCCTTTCGTCTTTACATTCTGTGAACTTATCTTTTTCCTCATAGACTGTAGGCAGCTATTCCTACAACTATATCAAAATTCTGGATGAAAATCTACAACTATTAGCCCAATCATCCTTGGGAAACCATTGGAATGGAAGAACAATTCTGCATTCAAACCATAAGCCATAAAGAAGATAGTGGGAATATTGTATACCCTTCTTTCTGTAACAAGATGGGGATATTATCCTGAGCTAGAACTACTATATTAGAAAAGGAGGAAAAAGAAATAAGAGATGATAAAGGTTTTAAAAAACAGTGATGAGCACAAAACAGGATGAACGATGATTTGACCGGGGTGTGACCCCCGAATGGAAAATTGAGTGCCAATCGGAAGTTTCGGGTGTTGACCGGAACCGGAAGTCACATGGTGACGTGGAACGACGAAGAAAAATACCAGCCTCTTTTTGCTTTTGGACGCCTAGGGGAATGGACGGGCCTCTGGTGCCTAGTATGGGGTCTCAGTAATTTAACAGTGTTCTCTCTCTCTTTCTCTCTGCCTTTCCTCCTCTCCGATACAGCCCACGAGACGAGCCCTGGAAATAAAAGCTAAGCTTGTGACGATATATTTCTCGCGCTTGTACTTTTTTATCAACAAGATGACCGCCACGTGCAGAACGCCTTTTTAGTACGGTGAATATATCGCTACCGCCACGTTACGTATATCAGCTTTGGGTATCGTGAATACAACAGATACCGCTACGTTACATATATCATTTTGGTACTGTGAAAATACCACAACGTTTGGGTACTGTGAAAATACAGCTACGTTACTTATATCATTTTGGTACTGTGAAAATACCACAACGTTTGGGTACTGTGAAAATACAGCTCGTTACTTATATCATTTTGGTACTGTGAAAATACCACAACGTTTGGGTACTGTGAAAATACAGCTACGTTACTTATATCATTTTGGTACTGTGAAAATACCACAACGTTTGGGTACTGTGAAAATACAGTTACATTACTTATATCATTTTGGTACTGTGAAAATACCACAGTTTGGGTACTGTGAAAATACAGCTACGTTACTTATATCATTTGGTACTGTGAAAATACCACAACGTTTGGGTACTGTGAAAATACAGCTACGTTACTTATATCATTTTGGTACTGTGAAAATACCACAACGTTTGGGTACTGTGAAAATACAGCTACGTTACTTATATCATTTTGGTACTGTGAAAATACCACAACGTTTGGGTACTGTGAAAATACAGCTACGTTTACTTATATCATTTTGGTACTGTGAAAATACCACAACGTTTGGGTACTGTGAAAATACAGCTACGTTACTTATATCATTTTGGTACTGTGAAAATACCACAACGTTACATTTCTTTACTTTCTTCTATTCTTCTTCTGGTGTCTTTGATATCTTAAGTTCTTCTAGTGTCTCTTCTAACGTCTCTTCTATCGTCTGGACTTCGTCTTGGTGGTCGGTCGCACTTAACTCATATCTTCTTCTAGATCAGTCTTATTACAGTCAGAGAAGTAAAGAATGTAAGACTCTTTAAAAGTTCTTTTTTTTTTTTAGAACTTTTTTTTTACTTTGTTTTTAGAACTAATAGAAAAAATGTTTCTAAATTATTTTATTTTTTTTACATTCTCGTTTTGGGTTGTAAACTCATTAAAGCTGAACATAAATATTAATGCATAGCCACCAATTTTTAAAATAAGTGGGATTAATTTATTACTTACTCGTAAAAAACGGAAATCACCAAAAATTTAGCACCTGATGAGAAACAACAGAACACTAACAATCTACGAAATGTCCTAAACTGATAAAATTGCTAATTAATTATCAAAGGGCTGATACTTAAAGGAAAACGACTTTTTTAAAATTTTTTTTTTTTTTTACCATTAAAGAGACTAGCAAATATATATAAAATATTTCCGACTCGGCTCCCGTCCGGCGTACCGCGGCGGGTTTGCCTCTTCGTCCAGCCTGGTCGCTACTTGGCACCAGCCGACGCCAGAGCGTCCCGCCGCGTCGACCCGCCGACCCCTCCGCGTCCGCGTTCCAAGAAAAAGAAGGCGTCAGAGGTGCCCGTTCACTAGCGTCGTGTGCGGGCATCGCGCCGAGTAGAACAGAGAGGCCGCCGCACGTCTCGCCGGGTCGGAAGCCCCAACTCGGCAGCGTTGAGACGACACCCCCCTCCTTTCACCACGGACGGTTTTTACTCTGTGCTGGACTGCGCAGCGACTGCACGGTGCGCTGGCTAGCTTGGGTGCTTTCTGGTCGCCAAGGCAGCCGCCTCTGCACCCTAGGCGCGTGACGTCACGCCGTCCCTGCGCGCCAGGCGAAAACTCCCCCTGGCGCCAACAGCGAACCGAGGGGCAGGGAGCCGAGCCCAGCGCCGCGAACCCGACCCGAATAGACGGCAGGGCTCTTCTGGAGTCGGCGTGGGCGAAACCGTTCGCCGGCGAATATCGCCTGTCGCGCTTTCGGGTCCAAAGTATTTTATATATATTTATAAATACTCCGGGTGCAAGTATTTAAGTTTTAATATAATAAAATATTGTATCAAATAAGTTTTAATATAATAAAATATTGTATCAAATAAGTTTTAATATAATAAAATATTGTATCAAATAAGTTTTAATATAATAAAATATTGTATCAAATAAGTTTTAATATAATAAAATATTGTATCAAATAAGAAATGCTAATGAAACTTGTAGCCCATTGCATAATATTTTTGTGATAGTTTGGTTTTCAGCCAAGTAATAATTATATCAGATCAGAATTTTCAAACAAAATCCTAAATCATTTGTACATTGTTTAGTGATGGAAATTCATATCTATGGTGCAAATAATTTATTTGATGTCTTTCATGAAAATCTCATCTACTGCTTTTCCTGTTTTATTGTTTTTTTCCAAATGACTATACAAAATAAATTGACTTGCTTTTTGTAAACAAAACTCTAATAACCGATTATAATTCTTGTTTTACTGTATCTTTTCTAGTTTACATACAAATAATATAATAATATGTTATAATATATAATGTATAATATAATAAGCAATTTATTTTTAACTCTTAACATCCTGTTGAGAATTTTGTAAGTCCAGAGCCTCATTCTTATAAGGATTTATCAAAAAATGGCTAAAAATGCCCTTTTCATTTCAAGTTTCCTGTTATTTCCCTTAAATCAAAGACTTCTAAATATGTTTAATATTACATTTAAACAAAGTCCAGAACCCCATTCCTATAAGGATATATAAAAAAAATGGCTAAAAATGGCCTTTTCATTTCAAGTTACCTGTTATTTCCCTTAAATCAAAGACTTCTAAACATGTTTGATATTACATTTAAACAAAGTCCAGAGCCCCATTCCTATAAGGATTTATGAATAAATGGCTAAAAATGACCTTTTCATTTAAAGTTACCTGTTATTTCTCTTAAATCAAAGACTTCTAAATATGTTTAATATTACATATAAACAAAGGCTAGTATTTGGGTCTGATTAGGAAAACAAATGTGACTTCCAGATGAGCAGAATGAGGTGGTATAGGATGTTAAGAGTTAATCTTCTTTCTTCATTAAATAGTAAGAAAAGAGGCAGTTGTGACTAAAAACAGTTTTATTTCGTCAATTCCATTCCTGTCTTAACATATCATTAAATATTGGAAAAGGCGAATGAAATGACATCTATTTTCATCATAAAATGTACTTATATGCTTAGTTAGTATGATTTTAAGCTTTACACTATAATAATGATATACTAAGTTTTATACTAAACATTTTTAAATAACTCATTTATCACTAAAAAACCTCTTTAAATTACTTTGAGTAACATATGACTCTTGTTTTTAAAAAAAGCTATTCATCTTTCAGAAACCTCATAGCTTTTATCCCAAATTTACAGCCAAATTATAAAAATACTCGTAATTGTTGTTGCTTTTTTTCTTTCAAAGTTTATTATTATAAAATAATAATAAATTAAATTATTATTATCAAAGTTTATTATTAGTTATTTGAGAAATTAATGACAATAACAGTTAAAAATGTTTCTGATCATTTTTCTAATTATCTTAACAACACAAAACCTAGTGAACATAGATTTTATCCCAAGTTTACAGCCAAATTATAAAAATACTCGTAATTGTTGTTGCTTTTTTTTTTTTCAAAGTTTTATTATTGAATTTTTCTATGAAGTTCTTTTGGGGTTTTTTTTTTTTTTGTTACATAGAAACTCACAATGAAGTATTAGCATCATCTTATTTTCTATAATTTATTGGTTGGTTTTCAAACCCAGCCTGAATCGGCCTGTCCCACTGATGAGATAGACTGTATGTAAATCCAAATATATATATATAGATATATATAGATGCCAGATGAGAATTAAGGAACGATACATTGTTTTTTCTCAGTTTTCGTGTGCAGGCCGCTCACAAAGTTTGAGAGAAAAATAACGTAGCGTTCAACCGTTATTATCTGATAAATATATTCAATTTAACTGAGGAATTACATTAACTTAGTTAATGTAGAGCTTTTACTTTTAGTAAACAAGTGCATTTCTTTAGTTATTTGAGAAATTAATGACAATAACAGTTAAAAATGTTTCTGATCATTTTTCTAATTATCTTAACAACACAAAACCTAGTGAACATAGATTTTATCCCAAGTTTACAGCCAAATTATAAAAATACTCGTAATTGTTGTTGCTTTTTTCTTTCAACGTTTATTATTGAATTATTCTATGAAGTTCTTTTGGTTTTTTTGGTTTTTGTTACACAGAAATTCACAATGAAGAATTAGCATCATCTTATTTTTTTTAAATAAGCTGAAAATCAAAAGCAATAAAAAACAAAATTGTACATTTCAAGTTATCATTTTAAACATGTTTTTTTTTTTAAATTTATAAAATATTATTGACATTATATACATTGATATTTTTTTTTTTCTTTTACAGGAACTTACAAAATATATTCGTGGGGAAGAAACAAATTCTGATTCTGTGATACAATTCTTACAGAACTATGTAAGGTATGGACTTGAGAGAATTGAACTCAGGGATGAACTTTACTGCCAAACAATTCGGCAGACCCACAAAAACCCTGAGTCCGAAGCCCTAGTGAAGGCATGGGGTGTAATGTGCATATGTTCGGCTGCTTTCTCTGCAAGTAAAACATTGCACAAGGTAAGTAAAAAACAACTACGTAGATCATTTTTATTGCAAATAATTATTAAAATCTTGAATTCTATATTAGAAAAAGAACAACAATTTTTTTTTTTTTTTTTGCATTAAAATTTTCCTTGGTATGGATCAAGTAAGTTTACAAAATTTAGTAGTATTTGTCCTTCAAAAGAAAAACAGAAAAATAAAGTTTACAAAATTTCGTAGGTCTACATCAAAAGTATTTGTCCTTCAAAAAGAAAAACAGAAAAATAAAGTTTACAAAATTTTGTAGGTCTACATCAAAGTATTTGTCCTTCAAAAGAAAACAGAAAAATAAAGTTTACAAAATTTCATAGGTTTACATCAAAGTATTTGTCCTTCAAAATAAAACAGAAAAATAAAGTTTACAAAATTTGTAAAGTCTCTACATCAAAGTATTTGTCCTTCAAAATAAAAACAGAAAAATAAAGTTTACAAAATTTCGTAGGTCTACATCAAAGTATTTGTCCTTCAAAAGAAACAGAAATAAAAGTTTACAAAATTTCGTAGGTCTACATCAAAGTATTTGTCCTTCAAAAAAAACAGAAAATAAAGTTTACAAAATTTCGTAGGTCTACATCAAAGTATTTGTCCTTCAAAAGAAAAACAGAAAAATAAAGTTTACAAAATTTCGTAGGTCTACATCAAAGTATTTGTCCTTCAAAAGAAAAACAGAAAAATAAGTTTACAAATTTCGTAGGTCTACATCAAAGTATTTGTCCTTCAAAAGAAAAACAGAAAAATAAAGTTTACAAAATTTCGTAGGTCTACATCAAAGTATTTTGTCCTTCAAAAGAAAAACAGAAAAATAAAGTTTACAAAATTTCGTAGGTCTACATCAAAGTATTTGTCCTTCAAAAGAAAAACAGAAAAATAAAGTTTACAAAATTTCGTAGGTCTACATCAAAGTATTTGTCCTTCAAAAGAAAACAGAAAAATAAAGTTTACAAAATTTCGTAGGTCTACATCAAAGTATTTGTCCTTCAAAGAAAAACAGAAAAAAAAGTTTACAAAATTTCGTAGGTCTACATCAAAGTATTTGTCCTTCAAAGAAAAACAGAAAAATAAAGTTTACAAAATTTCGTAGGTCTACATCAAAGTATTTGTCCTTCAAAAGAAAAACAGAAAAATAAAGTTTACAAAATTTCGTAGGTCTACATCAAAGTATTTGTCCTTCAAAAGAAAAACAGAAAAATAAAGTTTACAAAATTTCGTAGGTCTACATCAAAGTATTTGTCCTTCAAAGAAAAACAGAAAAATAAAGTTTACAAAATTTCGTAGGTCTACATCAAAGTATTTGTCCTTCAAAAGAAAACAGAAAATAAAGTTTACAAAATTTCGTAGGTCTACATCAAAGTATTTGTCCTTCAAAAGAAAAACAGAAAATAAAGTTTACAAAATTTCGTAGGTCTACATCAAAGTATTTGTCCTTCAAAAGAAAAACAGAAAAATAAAGTTTACAAAATTTCGTAGGTCTACATCAAAGTATTTGTCCTTCAAAAGAAAAACAGAAAAATAAACTGTTCCCAGTTATTAAATATAGAATATACATTATCTTTTCTCCTTGGAAATATCTTGAAAATTGCATAAACATCCAAACAAATTTTGATACTCTTTCAGTTTTTCAAATGTTGACCTTGCAGCATTATTATAAAAAAAAAATTGCAGTTGTAACAGAAGATTTTATCACTTGATACAAACCATTTGGCTGTGAAATTCTGAAAAACATGATCCACTTTCATTCTTGGGGAAATCTACAATAATTGTGGATGGTCCTTTTGTTCACAAAATAATTGCTGACTTATCATTTCTGAACATGTTGCAGAATCATTTATTAATTTGACAGAACTGATTGTGAATTTCAGTTATCTCCCTTGCTTCAGATGTATCAGCATTCAAATCAACAAGAAAGTTTCTTTGTTGTCAAATGCAACACATTTCAAATGGCTGATATCACATTCTGTAAATAAATTTTCACTTTGTCTTGCATAATTTCTTCAGACTGGATTCCTTTTGTGGAAGCATCTTCACTGTATTGTTGCTCCATTTGCTTGTCTGCATTTTCTAAGATAATCTTACTGAAATACTTGTCTAATACATCTTTGTTCTTTTCTCTGTTAGTCTTAATTGCCTTATTTTACTACTATTTAAATATTTCTATCAATGTTCTTTAGCTCTTTATTCATATTTCCAGAAAGCACAGGATCTTGAAAAAAATACAAAATATTAAATATGGCACCCATCATCAAACTGATAAAAAAACAAATCATAATGTACTTAGTATTATCTGCATTATTCGGACTATTGTCCCCATCTTCATTGTTATTTGTACAATGTTTTGGACGATATGCCCTCCGGCCTTCTTCAGGTATTTCTTGTCGGACTCGGGAACCTTCTTTTCGAACTCGGGAACTTTCTTGTTGTAATCGGGAGACATCACGGAACTTTAAACCTAACCCTTTATTTAGTCCACAGGGGTATCCTGTTTCTCATTCCGCTAACCATAGCTAGGGTAGGAGTTGTGTTAATTATTTTTCTATGTTACTGCCTCTACTCAGGATTGAACTCGGAATCCAGAAATAACTGTCACTTAGAACTGCCTTAACCTAACTAACTTATCCACTAGGCCATGTGTCCAATATCGGAGGGCATATCGGCTGAAACGTTGTACAAATAACAATGAAGATGGGGACAATAGTCCGAATAATGCAGATAATACTAATCATCAAGCCTCATCTCAAACATTCAGAGAAATAATGTACTTAATGTCAGATTCATATCAACCTTTTACCTTTTTTGCAAAAATCATACTTACAGCTTATATCCTTTTAATAATCCTATATCAGGTTCTTCAGACTTAATGCAGTTTATTAATTTCACGGTATCCACTTTTAAAACGTCTATTCCCAGGAGTCCATGATTTTTTGTGTCATCAAAACTCTAAGGTCTTTTGAAGGAATTTAAGAGACAAAAAACTCCATGTCTAGACACTGAGTAAAATAATATGTAGGAGGTCTTATTTTCAAAACAAGATTTGCCTCCCTTGAAACAAAATTTCTAACCATACAAACAATCATTCCATTTGCCCTTGGATATAATAGATAAAGTATATTTATCAGCTTTAAAATCAACATCAAAGCCAACTCCTAAATCGCATTCCTCATTTACTTCCTTGATTTTACAGTTGCCTAATTTAACTTTAATGTTTTTGGATCCAATATGCAACACTTTATATTTTTCTATGTTAAATTTTAATTTCCAATATCTTTCCAATATAACAATTTGTTTAAATCCATTTGTGGTTTTCCTTTCTTTTTTTTTAATGTCTTAGCTTGTAACTTGTTGATTCATCCACATTTTCAGCACTTTTGAATTTCTATCACATTTAGAATTATGTTATCTTAGCTTATTTAACATACTTTTTTGTTAAGAAAAATGTTATCCCATTGCTGCTTCAACCATCAGCTACACTGTTTTATTTTTTAACTTTCATTTATCTGTACTATATTTTTTGGAAAAGACATTTATTATTATTCATTCTACTGTAAACCATTAAAAAGTGAATTTTTTATTGTCTGTTATTTTCATGTATCTATTAATAATGGAGATTCGCTTCCGGTTTTTGTCTGTAACAAAAACTGCGTCACTGCTTACGTCACACTACCAAAATGTCATAAAATAGAATAATTTGAGCATGCAATTTTAGACAGTCCTCATTGTGTTGTTTTTTTTTAAACAAGTTTTAATAAATACATACCTGGTATTATCTATCTATATATAGTTTGTTTTATTTTAATATATATTTAAAGTTATCTGAACTAAGTTTCCATTTCAATTTTTTTTTAATTTTTTACTCCTTTTATAAATGTATTTTATTTTTTACTCCTTTAATAAATTTGATGATTTTACTTTACTTATGATACAAACTCTCTGATATTAAATTTTCAACTCCCAGCCCTTCAGGCAATTTTATTTTATGTCGCCCAGAGGGCTTTTTTTTTATTTTGCTAGTTTGTATAATAAATTTAGCCCAATAAAGAGTACCTATAAAGTACTTATTAAGACTAAGTTTTTGTAAACATTTAAAAAGCATTTCTTTTCATGAGCAAAATATTAACATGGCAGCAAAAGATTTTTTCAGTAACCATAGCAATAATTAAATAAATATCTAATTTTATTTCTTTTTTCTCTCTCTCCATTCAGTATGTGGTCTCATATGTAAGAAAACATCTTGGAGATCCAACTGTTGGGAAATATGCAAAAATCTGTTTTTCTCAATTGCGAAAGCCGAGAGTTATGGCCAGGAAATATCCACCTTCAGCAATGGAGATTCTTGTAAGTACACCAACCTTTTTTTAGCTTTTTGAGAAAAAACATGAAATAAAAACATAAAACCAAAGGATAAAACAGATCGAAACCTTTAAAAAAACACTGGAAATTATTATTAGACACGGACACAAATTTGTTTTTATATATATATATATGGAAGTGGACCTATAAAAATCATGGAAATGCATAACCCATTTAACAGTTTGACATTGAACAAATTTAGGAAAATCAATAATTAAAAAAACATTTAAAAAAGCTTGAAAAATGGATGTTGCATAAGTTGAACAAAAATAAAAATCCATTTCTTGATTATATATATATATATATATATATATAATATATATATATATATATATATATATATTACAATATATATATATAATTTATTCAGAGGCGAAATGAGCCTACTTAGAAGCGAAACTTTTAGTAGGTTCGTCTGACTCATTAGATTTATCTTTATTATTTACTCTACTTAGGTATTGAGCACTTTTTACTTATTAGCTTTAGTCTCCTGGCGTTTTGTATGGATATATATATATATATATATATGCATATAAATTGTTTTTTCTTTTGGCAAAGATATTGTACTCTAATAGATTATTTTTTGTGGTACGATTATCTTGGTCTTTTCTTTTTTACAAAAAATTTTTTCTTCCCGGTTGATGTTTGGTAGTATATTTTTACAATCAAACTATTTGCTGGGTTTTTTCTCACCGCGAGGATTTACCAACAAGTTTGGTATATTTCATATATATATATATATATATATATATATATATATATAAATACGCACACTATAATAATAATAATAAATACGCACTATAATAATAATAATAATAATAATATAAATACGCACACTATAATAATAATAATAAAATATATATATATATATATATAAATACGCACACGTAGAAGAAAAAAAACATTCGCATCACGTAAACACGCAAACACGAGAATACAGTTAAAAAAAACGCACACATTTGACCATTTACACAATTTCTGTCATTTTTAAAGGAACTTTTTTCGTATTACCCGATGAATGCTTTCAGCAAGAAACCGCTGGTTGTAATACCGTTCCCGTAATTAAATAAATAAAAGCAAAAACTTTTATTTGTTTTGATTTCTCATTGAACTATATATATATATATATATATATATATATATATATATAAATAATGATATTCAATATATAATATATATATATATATCAAATATTTCAGTGATAGGATTCAAGCAGAAAAAATATATTTTACAAGTTTGGTATATTTCAGTGAATGTGATAATTCTATATTAATGAAGAAATCTTGATAATCTCTTATAATTTGAAACGGTGAAGGATGATGAACAAAATTTTTGAAAAAGTGATTGAAATTAATTAATTTCAATTTTGTTAATATTTCAATTTATTTACATCAAGCTTCAAGATTTATGAAATATTTGCATCAGTTAATCATGAAAGCAATGAAACTAAATGTAATATTTCATTCTACTCCATCAATTTTGTTTGAAAAGTATTAAACATGTTCTTTTATTTTCATACAGCTATTAGATCTAATATGTTATTCTATCGTGTTTCACAGACAAATAGTTTTTTTGTGATGTGTATTATAACTAGAAAACTATTTGTCTATTTAGGAAATTATTTATGGTAATTTATAAGGAAGTGCGTCCCGGTCTCCTGCCCAAAAATTGCTACCCGACGACTATCAAAATAACAACCCAGCTCATCTAATTCTAAGCCCTACTGACAAGTCAGATGAGAATTTGAATATATAGATAAGGAAATCTTCATAGTATTAAAATATATGATTAAAATGTATATAAGATTGCACTGTTGTTACAGGTAGTGCAATCAACTAAACTCACACACAAAAAGATCAAAGAGTTAAAATCTAGGTAATTTATGAGGAAGTGCGTCCGGTCTCCTGCCTCAAAAATTGCTACCGGCGACTATCAAATAACAACCCAGCTTGTCGTAATTCTTGTTTATTTATCGTAATTTGTCGTAATTCTTGTTTAAATATGAAGATGGATATATAGTTTGGAATAGACTGAGATAGATAGATAGATAGATAGATAGATAACAAAATAATATAGATAGATATGAAAATGGAGATAGATAGATATTTTCGACAAGTAATGTATTTGGGGGGGGGTCACTTCTTTTTTGTCGTAATTCTTGTTTTATTAAACTAAAAACAAGACATTACAAACATGAATAAAAACAAATCTTAGTATTTAAAGTAATATAGATAAATATGAACAAATTGAGATAGATAGATAGATAGATATGAAGATGGATAGTTTTGAATAGACTAATTATGACGAGCTGGGGTTGTTATTTTGATAGTCACCGGGTAGCAATTTTTGAGGCAGGAGATCGGGACGCACTTCCTCATAAATTACCTTATTTATTATTATTATCCTCAAATTAATTATAAGGAACTTGTGATCAAATAAACAAATTTTCACTTATTTATTTTAACATAGGATAATAATGAAAAAAAAAATTGTTATGCAATAAATATTTATTTTTCTACAATATTCTTCTTTGTATAGTTATAGTTATAGATTAAACATTATATACAGAAAATTTCAGATAGAAATTCATCTAATAACTGTGTGAGGCTAAGGACTTATTGATCCAAACCTCACATACACATTCTCTTTCTCTATTTATATGATATCATTTATACTGGTAATTTATGAGGAAGTGCGTCCCGGTCTCCTACCTCAAGAGTTGCTGCCCGGCGACTATTAAAATAACGACCCAGCTCAGTCTATTCAAAACTATCCATCTATCTATCTATCTCAATTTGTTCATATTTTCTATATTACTTTAAATACTAAGATTTTTTTTTATTCATGTTTGTTTAATGTCTTTTTTTTAGTTTAAATAACAAAAATTATGAAAAAAAAGATGCGACCCCCCAATACATTTAACTTGTCGAAAATATCTATCTATCTCCATTTGTTCATATCTATCTATATTTTTTGTTGTTTTATTATACTATCTATCTCAGTCTATTCAAAACTATATATCCATCTTCATAATCTAAACAAGAATTACGACAAATTATAATAAATAAACAAGAATTACGACAAGCTGGGGTTGTTATATTGATAGTCACCAGGTAGCGGTTTTTGAGGCGGGAGACCGGGACGCACTTCCTCATAAATTACCTTTATACCTTTTATGCTAGAAGCTAAGATGTTTATTATTCAATTCACAGAATGTCATTAAATTGATAACTTCGTATATGCTTTACAGACAAATTCTCAATTAAAAAGCAAATATTAATGTTCACATTTAGCAAAACAATGATCAGAAATAGGCATTTGAATATATATATATATATATATATATATATATATATATATTGAAGAAATGGATACAACAGAAACCTACTCGAGTTTCATCGCTAGAATCATCAGGGTTAAATCTACTGAATCAATCGAGTTACCGATTAATTGCAGCTGATCACACGTATGTTCATTGAATAAGATTTATCGTTACAGAGAAATAAATTTGCTCTACTTTGTATTCAGCACTTTGTATTTGTTTTATCACGGACTTAACCCCTGGATCCTGTGCACCTCCAACGATCGTGCCCATATTCACCGGTAAGCCACCCTTTATATATATATATATATATATATATATATATATATTTTTTTTTTTTTGTTCTCTTTACAGAGTGTACAGATATTGAGTCCTTTAGTTTGTAAAATACATTTCATGGACGAAAAGACAAAAGCAGTACATGCCATGCCCTGCGACACAACAGCAGAAATTCTAGAAAAGGTGGCCCAGAAAATTGGTCTCCAGTCAGTTGAAGGCTGGGCACTTTATGAAGTAAGTAAAGCGTAACACATGATTTTTAACTGTTCTTCTTGCAAAATGTTCTCTCCTTTAAAAAAAAAAAGTTTTTTTTTTTTTGATTATTCTCAGAAAATCTATTGTTACATAATCTATGTGGTTGCATAAGATTATTGTCAATCCCCTGTATTTCTAAAGGGATGCCCCTTTTCATATCACGGGCGGGACTTTCCATGGAATAGTACATAAAGCCCGCGAAATACGTGAAGTCACGTGGGACCTGGTTGGATCCTCAGTTTCAGTTTGGACATCAGGCAGAGATGTACTGCCTTAACTGGAACTCACTGCATACGCTATGTTATTCACGCACATACCACATAAAGTGATATACTCGCAAACAAAACAAAACATAAGTTTCTGACGCCAAAACGGAAGTGAACTCTACGGTAGCCTAAATCGAAGCGACCAAATTAACACGATTCTACGCATGGGCTCAAGATAAACTTCCATTTGGAAAACTAGAATTCCTAAACATTAAAGAAAATAAATTTGTAAATAAAATTCGCGTTTTCATCTAATGAAAACGATTCCTGGGTGAAATACAAATGACTTCAGTTGATCCGATTTTGGGTCACGAGATTCTATTTAAAGTCAGCTTTGAAAAGCCGACAAATTAGAGAGATCCAGGTGTCAGCGTCAAACGCATCAAAGGGGGCCGACCTCGCAAACAAAACCTACATCACAGGCGGCCGATTTACATCCTCACCTACCTCTACCCCTACTCTGACCGACCGGCAAATTAAAGGGGCAAACTTCCTACAACAAGACTATGCCAACTATCATACACAATACAACCCGCTATCGACTTCAGAATACCAAAACACAAAATTCTGCCTACATCACCAACCTCCTACAACAACAAGACTATGCCAACTGATACACGATACCAACTAAAAACACAAGACTCTGCCCACCTAATCAACACCTAACCACTACCACTGGTTCATCTGCCTACATCGCCACCCCACTACAACTGACTCGGCCATCCTGACATTTTCACTGACTTTATTATTCACTTTACAACTATCATCAAAATTATCCCTTAAATTATTTCTATCTTTTCCTCGCTTTTCATGTTCCTTTTTCCAATACAATTGTTGAAACTCAAAATCCGTGTTTGTTTTTTCCTCGTCACCATACGCTTCAGACTAACCCTGTTTATTACATATAGTTTCAGTGTTTCTATTTAACTCTATTCTATAATGCTAATCATTTGCACATGGTTTCAAGTATTCTCATCTAATACTTATAATTTCTGATGAAAGAAAATTATTATCCTTAATTTTTACACTAACAAAAACTTGTGGCTAATTCTGTTAATATTTTCATGGATTGTCCCACCATTATTAAGTTCATTTTATTTACCTCGTACCCCACTTGTACGGGTTAAGCACAAGGCCCTATTAATGCGGGACCACCCACAAACCGAAGCTCATGGGTGGCAGGTGAAAAATTGCGTCGATTCCGTCGGCAATTCCCCCTCAAGGGGGAGGGCGCCCCAGGCACTAGGCAATAAACCCAGCTCTGCCCCTTTAAATCGAGGGGGCAGGTATTGCCTGGGGGGATGGCCCCCTGGGATCAACGCCATTAATTATAGCAATCTCCACATTGTTGGCAAAATAAATATTTAATATTTGATTTCATCACTTTGGAAATATTTGCACATTTTTAATGAAATGAGTTTAAATGAAGTAATTCATAATGAAATATAACAAATAAAGCTTATATACTATTTGTTAGACATTCCATAGCAAAATGCATATAACACAAATGATGCAAGTCTAGTGTTTAATCAGAATATAATAATTATGTTATTTATAGAGATAATTAATTGTTTTATTCAAATCAAATAAAATCTTTGATACTTTGTATTTTGAATGTTCATATTCTGTTTCTTTATTTTAAAAAAAATTGTCTTTTTCTTTCAGGTTACTTCTGAGCATGAAAGGTTTATTAGAGGATATGAGTATGTGGCTGACATATTGGCTCAGTGGGATCAGTAAGTCTACAACTTTATCATTATTATCAAACTTACAAAAATTCACATTCACAGCACTTATCAGTTTTGACTATTAAGAAAAAGATGCAAAATTATTGCAATTTCTGTAAAAAAAATATCTGTTTCCTGTTGCAATACTCCACTTTCGCCCTATCTTGGGCTAGACGGGCGGTCGGAGAGGCCCCCTCCGATCAATCGGCTGGTCACATCAAGCCTACCAGCTTATGATTTTCCTATTGCCCTTATGGCAAGCCCCAACCCTTTTTATCATATGGGTGCTGAAGGTGGTGGCTGCGGGTCTACATGTCCTGGGAATGACGTTAAACTCTATCTGATGGTGAGGTTCCAGTTCCGGAGGTTTGGGGAATGTGGAGCACCCCATTCATCACCATTGCTCCCTGGTCACACTGACCGGGAGTGGTAGTACCTGTTAGGGTCCCATCTATGGGTTAAATAGAAAAATGTATTTATAAAATATTATCTATTAAGAATTGATTTATTTCAAAACTTTATCGGCATTAAATGACCCACTGAGGTTGATATGCCGTAAAACAAAACAAACCAAACCAAACTGTTTCCTGTTAAGAAGTAATATGCAATATCTATTAATAATGGAGATTCACTTCTGGTTTTTGTCTGTAACAAAAAACTACGTCACTGCTTACGTCATTGCTTACCAAAGTCGTCAATACATAGAATAAAGAACAATTATTACTAATAGAATAAATAAAAGGTTTTCTTTATAATTCAACGTTTGAATCCTTTATATTATAATAAATAAACTCTATATTATTTAAATAAATAAACTATGAAATTAAATTTTAAAAATTGTATTATTTTAAATGGAAAAAATTATTTGCGAAATTTGTAATCAATTTAAAAGAATATCTTTTACTTTCATGTTTTTTTTTTTTTTTTCAGTAACAAGAAGTTAACTAAAAGTTTACAAATAATGAATACTTACGATTCTGTGTAAAATTTTCAAAATAATTATTTAATTAATAATTAATAGATGCACACAACATTTCATTTGAGAGAGACAGAATTAAGTTTCATTTCAAATTGTCTTATTTTTTTCTTACTCCTTTAATAAATTTGATAATTGTACTTACTTATGGTACAAACTCTCTCACATTGATTCTTTAACTATCACCCTGCCCCCTCACACAATATCTTTCAAAATTAAATTTTACAACAATTAATTTCGTCTCCTCAAATGAAATGGATTGTGTGCATATTTATTATTATTTTAATTAAATAATTATTTTGAAAATTTTACACGAACTCGTAAGTTATTTCATTTATTTGTAAATTTTTAGTTAAACTTCTTGTTCTGAAAAAAAACAACAAAAACATGAAGTAAAGATATCTTTAAATTTGATTACAAAATTTCGCAAATAATTTTTCCATTAAAATAATCAATTTTAAAAATTTAATTTGCCTAGTTTTATTTATTTATAATTAGAGTTTATTTATTTTATAAGGTTCAAACGTTGAATTATAAAAGAAAACCTTTTATTTATCTCTATAGTAATAAATTGTTCTTTATTCATGTTTGAGCTTTGGTAAGCAATGAGTAAGGGAGTGACGTGTTTTTTGTTACAGCAACCAGAGTGAATCTCCATATTATAATATTGCATATTACTTCTTACAGGAACAGTTTGGTTTGGTTTGTTTGTTTTTACGGTTCAAGCCTTCGTGGTCATTTAATGCGTAAAGTTTTTGGAATAAATCAATTCTTATAGATAATATTTTTATAAATACATTTTTCTATTACCCATCGATGGGACACTAAAGTTACTAATCCGGGTTCAGTGTGGGACCCAGGGAGCATGGGTGATGAATGGGGGTGTCCACTTCCCAAATCCGGAACTGGAACTACCATCAGATAGAGTTTTAAAGTATTCCAAGGACATGGTGACGAGCCCAATTCTAGCACCATATGATAAAGGGTTTGGGGGCTTGCCATAAGGGCGAATTTAGGTTTGGGAATAATATAGCTGGTAGGGCTTGATTGTTTGACAGCCGATTGATGGAGGGGGTCTTCAGACCGCGTTTAGCCAGATGGGCGAAAGTGGAGTATGCAACAGGAAAGATATTTTTTTTTACAGAATTGCAATATTGGCCATCTTTTTTCTTAATAGTCAAAACTGATAAGTGCTGTGATGTGAATTTTTGTAAGTTTTTGATAATAATGAATAAAGTGGTGAATTACTGAATCCATGGACCAATTTATGGTCAGCACATCCATCTCTAATAAATTCATGTCAGAAGTAAATGAAGAAAAAGACATTTTTTTTTTAAAATAGAAACAGAATTGAACAATTCAAATAAAAAGTATCCAAGATTTTATTTGATTGGAATAAACCATTATTATTCTATAATAACATAATATTATATTCTCGATAAACACTAATTGCCATATTTGTGTTATATGGCTTTTGCTAGATGGAATGTCTAACAAATAGTTAATTAAGCTTTTATTTGTTATATTTCATTTTGAATTAACTTCATTTTAAACTCATTTCATTAAAAATTGTGCAAAATATTTCCAAAGTGTAGAAATAAATATTAAATATTTAATTTTTGCCAACAATGTGGAGATTGCTTATAATTAAATGGGCGTTGATCAGGGGGCCAATCCCGCATAACTGCCCTCGATTTAAAAGGGGCAGAGCTGGGTTTATTGCTAGTGCCTGGCCCCCTTGAGGGGAATTGCGACGGAATGACGCAATTTACCTGGCACCCATGAGCTTCGGTTTTTGTGGGATAGGTCCGCATTAATAGGGCTGTGCTTTA
>CM042168.1:1600504-1622843 GCA_023376005.1 Doryteuthis pealeii
TGTTAAGAGTTAAAACTACAATTATTGACAAAATTTCTAGTAATGAACATTGTAATATCCAATAACGAACTTAATTAGCAACTACACTTTTTTCTATGACTCAATTAATATTTCTTATTGGTCAGTGTGGTATACTAAGACCCGGAAGCACCGGTTATAACATTGTTGTATGAAACGGAAGTACTGTTTCAGCCATCTTGTATTATTGTAAATAAAAGGCGGAAGTGGGTTCTTCTCGCAGTTAACGTCAACTGGGCTACACGTCTTATTATTCGCTAAGCGCGTTATAACACTCAGTAAACAGAGAAAATTTATAAATAAATCTGTGATTTCAATCTTTTTCAAAAATACTCATCAAATATAAAAATACTTTAGGAAAAAATGAACATAGAAACTGAGAGAAACAAAAATTCTGATGATATTCAAATGTTTTATACCACAATTCTTATTACATTTATAGTCTTAACTTTCACACAAATTATTTGCATTTATTTCACTGAATATAAAAACAAATCCTTACAATGCTAGAATTTTAAGACAACTTCAAAAAATTGACACATGGCCGAGTGGATAAGGCAGTTAGGTTAAGACAGTTCTAAGTGACAGTTATTTCTGGTACCCGAGTTCAATCCTGAGTGAAAGCAGTTAGAAAAATAATTAATTAACACAACTCCTACCCCAGCTATGGTTAGCGGAATGAGAACAGGATACCTCCGTGGAATAAATAAAGGGTTAGGTTCAAAGTTCCGTGATGGCTCCCGAATACGACAAGAAAGTTCCCGAGTCCGAAAAGAAAGTTCCCGAGTTTGAAAAGAAAGTTCCCGTGTTTGAAAAGAAGGTTCCTGAGTTCGACAAGGTTCCCGAGTCCGACAAGAAATACCTGAAGAAGGCCGGAGGGTATATCGGCCGAAATGTTGGACAAATAAAAATGAAGATGGGGACAATAGTCTGAATAACGCTGATAATACTAATCTTCAAGCCTCATCTCAAACATTCAGAGAAATAACTTCAAAAAATTTATTGCTGGTTCTTTAGTTACCTTTGGGGATTTAACTCTTAACATCCTATACCACCTCATTCCACCTGGCCGGAAGTCACATTCATTTTTCTAATCTGCCCCAAATGATAGACTTTGTTTAAATGTAATATTAAATATATTTAGAAGTCTTTATTTTAAGGAAAATAACAGGTAACTTTAAATGAAAAGGCCATTTTTAGCCATTTATTGATAAATCCTTATAGGAATGGGACTCTGGACTTGGAAAGCCTTTGTTTAAATATAATATTCAACATATTTAGAAGTTTTTATTTTAAGGGAAATAACAGGTAACTTTAAATGAAAAGGCCATTTTTAGCATTTTTGATAGATCCTTATAGGAATGGGACTCTGGACTTAAAAAATTCTCAACAGGATGTTAAGAGTTTTAAACAAACAATAATTCTTGAAAAATAAATTTGATTATTATCAAACATATTTTCCCAAGAATTATTGTTTGTTTTAATTCCATGCTATCTTTTCATATACGATTAGTGTATTTTAAAAACTAACATAGAGATATTGCCATTAAGCCTTTAATTTGACAACATCAAACATGACAAAACTGAAGAAAAAAAAAAACACTAAACAGTGATATCCAGTGTTTTTGTTTTGAACCCCAATCTATTTCTTTCCAAAAATCTTCAGACTTTTTTGTATCATTAAATATTTTTTCCTCTCTCGGCAAATCCTTTCATGTAACATAACCTACTATGAGAAATAAACTTCTCATACTGTCGTGTAGTAAAAGTCACCATAAGTGGAATATAATACCTACTTCTAAACAGACGAAAAATCTGGGAAGGGCCGGCTGTTGTAATGGTTAGAATCCCCGCCTGACAGTCAGGGTTCGAATCACACACAAAGCAGTCTTCCTGTCTATAGCTCTGCTGATGAGGCCTAATAGGCCGAAATGTACATACAGAGATTGATTTTTCTCGATTTGTTTAACCTTACATTTGAATAGGTATGCCCGCCTAATTCATTAATTATTAATTAATTAATTTTCAAAAATTAGGTATGACTTCAATTAAGCACATATTCTCCCAAAAATAACCTACTATACCAAAAAGAAAAGTGATATTTTTAATGCTTTGGGATTACTAGTTTGTAGGTCTGGTAAATGATTGGATATTTGGCATAGTATATCCATATTTTGAGCAATTATGTCCTGGCTCAAAGTTATATTTTTAATATAAAACTTGAATAATTTTAATAAATAAGAGTAGTTAATTAGCTATTTCTATTAATAATGGAGATTCGCTTCTGGTTTTTGTCTGTAACAAAAACTACGTCACTGCTTACGTCACACTGCCTAAAATCGTCATAACAGAATAAATACACTCAAAATTTGAACACGCAATGTTAGACAGTCCTCGTTGGTTTTTTAAACAAGTTTTAATAAATACATACCTGGTATTATCTATCTATGTATAGTTTGTTTTATTTTAATATATATTTAAAGTTATCAGAACTAAGTTTCCATTTCAATTTTTTAAATATTTTTTACTCCTTTAATAAATTTGATGATTTTACTTTACTTATGATACAAACTCTGATATTAAATTTTCAACTCCAGGCAATATTTATTTTACATCGCCCAGAGGGCGTTTTTTTATTTTGCTAGTAATAATAATAATAATAATAATAATAATAATAATAATAATAATAATAATAGTGTATAAAACACTTGAAAACAATACATTTTTTAATTTTTTACTTCTTTAATGAATTTATTTCATTTTTTACTCCTTTAATAAATTTATTTTATTTTCTACTCCTTTAATAAATTTGATGATTTTACTTTACTTATGATACAAACTCTCTGATATTAAATTTTCAACTCCCATCCCCTCAAGCAATATTTATTTTACGTCGCCCAGTGGGCGTTTTTTATTTTGCTAGTATCAATAATAAATCCTTTGCTAAATATTTTCCCACTGATTGTAGATTAGTAGTAATTTAGGTCAGTACCAGATGCCTGCCTCTTTTAGTTAAAGTCTACAGTTACAAAACTGCCAAGATTTTGCTTTCTGTAGATTTTGTGACTTTAATAGCATTTTTGAGAACAATGACTGATGCAATTTTTTTTATGGAAATAACTTAAATTTTCTTTTCAGTATTTTCTTAAACGAAAAAAAAACTTTTCCCAAATGAATTCAGTAATCAAAGGAATTTTTAGAAAAAAAAAAAAGAAATATATTAAGAAATATGGAAACAATTATTTTAATTTTATTTTGTTGCAATTTCATGATAAAAAAGAAAAAAAAAAAGAGCTATATTTTAAACATTTACAAATGGTATAATAGGTTATTTTTTGGGAGAATATGTGCTTAATTGAAGTCATACCTAATTTTTGAAAATTAATTAATTAATAATTAATGAATTAGGAGGCATACCTTTTAAATAAAAGAAACAAAAAAAAAAAAAAAAAAAAAAAGAAAATTTAGTGTGATAAAATTTCTGAAATTTGTCAATTTTTTTTTCATTTGATGAAAATATTTTTTGTTCTTTAGATTGAATCTATTAAAATTAGTTCCTCTTAATTTAATTTTGAATATTTTATTTAGAATCTAAATGTCTACATTGTTAATAAAAAAAATGTATAAAATGTTACATTTTTTTGAAAAAGAACTAAACAATATTAAAGTTTTAAATATGCAAAAGAAATGTGCTGTTTGAGGTACTCAGAACATCACTAAATCCCATAAAAGAAAAAGGCCCCACACTAAAAAAAAGCAAGAAGCAGGCGATATCCCGCACATACTATTACAGATGCGGACTATGCTGATGACCTGGCACTACTCGCAAATACACCTGCACAAGCCGAATCCTTACTACACAGCCTAGAAAAGGCAGCACGAAATGTCGGCCTGTACGTGAACTCTGATAAAACCGAGTTCATGTCTTTCAAAAACAAAAGCGACATCTCCACCATCAATGGCAAACTCCTAAACTCTGTAGAACAATTTAGATACTTAGGTAGTAACATCTCCTCCACAGAAAATGACGTTAGTGCACGTATAGGAAAAGCATGGGCCACTATAAATAAACTATCGATCATATGGAAATCCAACCTCACAGACAAGTTAAAGAGACAGTTCTTCCAGGCCGTTGTCGTGTCAGTACTGCTGTATGGCTGCACCACCTGGACCCTAACTACGCGACTAGAGAATAAACTAGATGGGAACTGCACAAGAATGCTGCGGGTGATCCTGAACAAGACATGGAAACAACACCCTACGAGAAAACAGCTGTACGGTCACCTGCCACATATCACCCAAACCATCCGAGTAAGACGGACAAGACATGTGGGACACTATTGGAGAAGCAAGGATGAACTCTTAAGCGACGTCCTCCTGTGGAAGCTAGCACATGGACAAGCTAAGACATACATTGATCAGCTCTGTGCGGATGCAGGATGCTGCATAGAGGACCTCCCGAGAATGATGAGCAATAGGGACGGATAGAGAGAGATTGTCATGGATATCCGCGCTGACAGTGTTACATGATGATGATGATGATTGTTATATCTATTAAATATTAATAAATATTTTGTGTTTATTTTTAAGTATTTCATCATCGACAATTCTTTGATAACAAATTATGGAATCATCATACTTTGAGGATGTTTTACCATTAAAAAAAAAGAAAAAAAGGTATTTTCCATCAAGCTGGTTCTAACTTTCTTAAATAGATCAGCATGAAAACTTAGATAATTCTTTACAAATTTCTACCATAAATTTTGAAATGGATTTTCTTCTCAAAAGACTTTATAATATTTTTCATTGCCTGAAGTGACAGTTTTCTTGTTAGAGTCATATTTCTTTTCAGTTTGACAAATCTAAAAGCTCGTTCCGGTCTGAAAGCACTTTTAACCTAATTTGTATATTTAGACAAATGTTGTTATTTGTTTTATAAATGTAAATCAAAACATAATTACTTCCTTTTCTCCTCCAGTTGATCTGGAAAAATATGCTATTAATTCAAGTAATTTAATTGAGGTATTTTTCATGAAGCCAGAATGTTCTGTATTTGCTGTGAAGTAAATAGCTGGGTGGATATCTTAATGTGCTGTTTCCTTAATACGTAAAAGAGACTTGTTTAAAAAATTGGTTTGCCTAAGGTCTTTAAAATTATGTCTGACACAGGTAATCCATTTCCAAAATAAAAAAATGAAATATGTTTTACAAGTGTGTGTGAACTAAGAATCAATGACTTGAAAAACCTGTTTTTAGGTAATTAATATTTGATTAATAAAATAGTTTGACATGGGAAATAAACTATATTGTAACAGTCACTAAATTGACCTGTTAACTATACTTTATTTTTACTAGCAAATATATGCACCCTCCGTAGGGTGCAAGTATTTAAGTTTTAATGTAATGAAATATTGTATTAAATTAGAGGCAGACAAAAAGATATGTAACAGAGTGGAGGTATAATAGAAAAATAGAAATGAAACTTACTCTTCCATCACTCCCGTTTTTCATTGCTGAATTTTACGTATTTAACAATTTAGTTAAATTAGGAATAAAGAATAAAATGACAGTTATTTTTTCTTGTTAATGGATTTCATTTAAGATTCATTGAAGAGATTTTTGCTTATATTCATTAAAATAAAACCAAACAATTAGAAATCAATAATACTAAGCAAATATTTAATAAAATCACATTTTTAATATCAATATGCAAATTAGCCTTCCCATTCACACTGCAAACCGCTATTTTTTGTAAATATAAATACAATTGCATGTTATTTGTATGTAGATATGGACAACACTAATAAAAACGTGAAGAAATTTTATTAATAATTGAGGTTTAAATATAAATAAAATCATGGAGAATGTGATGTAAATAACTATGTTAATTGTGACTTGATTAGTAATATAGTTTCGGTTACAGACAGAAAAACACACAATCTCCATTATAATAAGATATAGGTATTTTTTGTTCAGCAATTTAACTATCAGCCCTTTAGAATAATTTAATTAATTTTCAGAAATCTGCACCTTTATTAATTACTGTTGACCCTTAGATTTACAATTTAGATTATATGACTCAAAGAGGAAATGGGTAAAGGAATCAAAGAGCTCATATACCATTCTTCTTTTCATTACAGTTGGTCAGACAGGTGATACAGTAATTATGCCATTCCCTTTTTAAGAATTTTGAAAAAGACACATGACGCGTCCATTTCTTTCTTGTGTTTTCATTTCTATTGAAATCGATTTTGTTATCTTTTATCAAATGTTATCTATTTCTTCCTTTGAACAGTTTTATTGTTTTGTGTTTATTAAATAAAAACTTATAACATCAGTATGAGGTGTAACCCTTTTCTTTCCAGACCAACATGTATCTATACATCATCCTGATGTTAGGGATATGGAAGTAGTGACTGAACTTTTCCACTAATAACCAACATTTGTTTTATTTTGTTTCAAATAGCAACTCAATGACAATCTGACAAAATAGAATATGATATGAAAGTGCAAATGAAGTTGAGGTGTGTTATTGAATTACATCATGTAGAAAAAAGAAATGTTGTTCTTACTTGGTTAGTATTAAACATATATTTTGATCCTTTAGCAACATGTCCAATGACTATCATAATGCTTGTGAGGGAAGGACTGGAATGTGCAATTTCACAATAAGGAAACGACGAGATCACTTTCTGAAAAACAAAAAACAACAAAAATCATTTGAAATTATGTAATAAAGTTAATAAAATTGAAATATGTAATAAAGTTAAATAAATTTGAAATATGTAATAAAGTTAATAAATTGAAATATGTAATAAAGTTAATAAATGAAATATGTAATAAAGTTAATAAAATTGAAATATGTAATAAAGTTAAAATTGAAATATGTAATAAAGTTAATAAAATTGAAATATGTAATAAAGTTAATAAATTTGAAATATGTAATAAAGTAATAAATTTAAATATTTAATAAATTTGAAATATGTAAAGTTAATAAATTTGAAATATGTAATAAAGTTAATTAAATTGAAATATGTAATAAAGTTAATAAATTTTGAAATATGTAATAAAGTTTAATAAATTGAATATGTAATAAAGTTTAAAATGAAATATGTAATAAGTTAATAAATTTGAAATATGTAATAAAGTTAATAAATTTGAAATATAATAAAGTTAATAAATTTGAAATATGTAATAAAGTAATAAATTGAAATATGTAATAAAGTTAATAAATTTGAAATATGTAATAAAGTTAATAATTTTGAAATATGTAATAAAGTTAATAAATTAGAATTCAAAAATATTTTAAGAATAATTATCAGTTTTGATATTAATGAAGGATTTTTTTTTATTTCATCTTAACAATATAGAGAATTTTGTGTTGTCTGGAATAAAAAGTTTTTTTTTGTTTAATTTATACAAAATATTAAGATGATTTCTCAAAGAAAATAGGCTTGATAACATCTTCTTCTATATATATAAAAGAAAGTTTGGTATGTACGTTTCGACCTATAACTCTAAAAAGTGATGTCACTCAGATTCGAAATTTTGCATACACCTTAATATCCTTCTAACTAAGAAACACACCAAATTTGGTTATTGATTTTTCTGATTAAGGGATATAATTAATTAAAGAAAAATCAAACAATTTTCAAAAAGCATCATATAGCTGCTGCTGCTGCATCAGCAGGAACTTGCTTGCTTGCTATATCAGCTACTTGCCAGTTATATCAGCACTCCTTGGTGTTCCTAAAAATGTTTTCAACTGGTCATGGACCAGGTACTTTTACTAGTATTAATATAAAGTCCTGTGTAGAAATGCCATAACATTTTATTCATTATTGTTGTCTGGAATAAAAAGTTTTTTTTTGTTTAATTTATTCAAAATATCAAGATGATTTCTCAAAGAAAATAGGCTTGATGACATCTTATTAATATAGTTATTTACTAAGCTTAGCTTGAATATGGCACAAGGCCAGAAGTATGGGGCACCCAGTAAGAATCGAACTCACTAACAATGGTCTGCTAATCTAGATCACTAACCATTACACCACATGAGGTGCCCATATCTTATTAATATAAAGTCCTGTGTAGAAATGCCATAACATTTTATTCATCTCTATGTCATTTAAATATTAGGCGAATGCAAAAATTTCCAGCCCCATTTGTTTCATTAAATGTAGCATTCCTTATCTAGTCAAAAACTTAAAGATGTCTTTAGTGTTCAAAAAGAGTCAACTTTTATATTTCAAACCAGATGTGTTTTATCAAAATGGAATTCAAAACTTCTGGAACCTTGATAAGATTGTGGAAAGTCATGGAAATTAGTTTGATTATTAATAAATATATGTACTATTGAGAATTCTGGGGTATGGGGGTTATCGTCCTTTGTCTGCGAGCCTCTGTTTCAAACCAACCAATCACGAGCCAGCATACTTTGGCGGCAAAACCGAATAAGCAAACTCGTGCTCTCTTCTGATCCAGCTCTCACTGGGGACAGACCTAAATAAGGGTCGCTCCTAGTCTTCAACAGACAACTACGGAGTCGGACGCAAAACAGAAGTCCATCATATCCGAACTATCAAAAGGCCATAGCAAGGGCTCCGATAATACCCTATCTCAGGACTCAGATAAGTTTATCACAAATTATTTTAAAAAAAACAATATACGCTTGTGTCTTATTTTCTTTATAGTACTATTTATTATTAATTTTAATGAATAATGCTGGGGATTTTTTCACACATCTAATACATAAATATGTTGACAAAATAAATTTGTCCATCAAAAATCTTATCTCATTTATTATTTATCTCGTTAGAAATCAGTAGATGATGCCCACTGAATTTTATAATGTATATAAACATATGTACTATTTGTAAAGAGTTCTACGACGAAACACGAACTGCTGGCTTTGAGGAGGAAGCCTGCTTATATTACTTCCCTCCCATGCCCCGCACGTGCATGGTAGAGTCTATTATTGCAGGTGACTACTGGTGACTGTCCAAGGGCGTCCCGGTCCAATATCTAGTCCGTTGTACTACTCTACACTATTTATTATTAATTTTAATGAATAATGCTGGAGATTTCTTTCACACATCTAATACATAAATATGTTGACCAAATAAATTTGTCCATTAAAAATCTGATCTCATTTATTATGTATCTCGTTAGAAATCAGTAGATAATGCCCACTGAATTTTATATAATTATTAGAAAGAAAGAAATTTCTTATACAGAAATGAAATGTTCTGAAATGATAAATTCAACTTACAAATGTTTTGATTTCCAAAAAGTGGATACCATGCTCATGTACAGCAAGGAGTAATGTCTTTGGTAAACTTGATGTATACGATTGCTGAAAAAGATTAAAAAATTTAAATATAAATATATAAATATAAAAAATTTATAATATATTAATATTTTGAAAGGCCAATACAATGCGTATGAAAAAAAAAAAAAAAAAAAAAAAAAAAATTTATAATATATTAATATATAAAAAAATATATATAAAAAATAATATATATATATATATATATATAAATATAAATATAAAAAATTTATAATATATTAATATTTTGAAAGGCCAATACAAAGCGTATAAAAAAAAAAAAAAAAAAAAATTATAATATATTAATATATATAAAAATATATATAAAATAATATATATATATATATATATATAAAAATAAATTATAAATATATTAATATTAAATAAGTTTATAATATATTAATATTAAATTTATAATATATTAATATTTTGAAGGCCAATACAATGCGTATGAAAAATAAAAACAAAAAATAAAATATAAAAATAAAAAATAAAAACAAAAAATTTAAATATATATATATTGGCTTCTCCTAGGAAATATTTCATTCCGGTTTATCTATTCCAGATACTTTGGAGGATATTGTTTTTCAGAATTTATCTTTCCACGTGGGAAATTCCAATGTCGCTAGTGGAGAAAAAATAACTATTATACAAAAACGTGATTGTGTCAATAATAATAATAATAATAATAATGATAGGCATGACTGGGTTGGAAAGGTGATCCACTAGGAATTGTGCAAAAAACTAGATTTTGACAAAAAATGGGATATGCATAAGCTAGAATCTGTTCTTGAGAATGAAACAATTTCTAGGACTTTCTGATAAAGACGGTTCATCTTATCCCAGCCAGAAGACCATTAATTATATTACAAATTTTATATCACATCCACCATATAATCCAGATTTGATGTTTTTTGACTCTAATCAGTTCAGGTAGATTAAAGATGGACCATCACATTTTCTTGACAATGACACGTGTTTGTGTCAATAATAATAATAATAATAATAATAATAATGATAGGAATAATATATATATAATAATGATAGGCATATATATATATAATAATAATCTTATTATAATGGAGATTGTGTGTTTTTCTCTCTGTAACCGAAACTATATTACTACTCAAGTCACAATTCCCTTAGTTATTGACATCACATTTTCCATGATTGCATTTTTATTCAAACCTCAATTATGAATAAAATTGTTTTACATTATTAAGACTGTTGACCATATCTACATACTGATAACATGCAATTATATTTATATATACAACAAAATAGCGGTTTACTGTGTGAATGGGAAGGCTAATTTGCATATTGATATTAAAAATGTGATTTTAATAAATATATGCTTAGTATTATTGATTTCTAACTGTTTGGTTTTATTTTAATGAATATAAGCAAAAATCTCTTCAATGAATCTTAAACGAAATCCATTAACAAGAAGAAATAACTGTCATTTTATTCTTTACTGCCTCTTTTCACTAAATACTTAAATTAGAAAAAATAACAATGAAAGACGAGAGTGGTGGAAGAGTAAGTTTCAGTTGTTCTATTTTTCGATTATACCCCCCTCTGTTTCAAATCTTTTTATCTGCATTCTTATTTAGTTTCATTAGCCTTTCTAATTTAATACAATATTTTATTACATTAAAACTTAAATACTTGCACCCTACGGAGGGTGCATATATTTGCTAGTAATAATAATAATGATAGGCAAGACCATTAATTATATTACAAATTTTATATCACATCCACCATATAATCCAGATTTGATGTTTTTTTTTTACTCGAATCTGTTCAGGTAGATGAAAGATGGACCATCCCATTTTCTTGACAATGATGCCGTCATAGCTGCTGTGAAAAAGTCGACCAGATATTTATGAACAAAAATAAATAACCTATCGTGGTGATTATGTGCGAAAAATAGTATTTTGTAGCTGAAAATTGACAGTGTGATTATGCTCTCTGTTTCTGTTGTAGTTTCCATGGAGGGATTACTTTTGGGGGGATATTTTGTCAAAAAATGGAAAAGATGATGATGATGATGATAAAACAATGATTTTAGGTTATGAAAATGTTATGGAATAGAAAAAACAAAAACCCATTAACACATAAACTTGATATTAGTGAAGGAGAACAAAGAACTGTTGTATTTATAGTTTCTCATATTACAAATAATTGTAAGGTAATTATATTAAAAGCTGTAAAGAGAAAAATAGCCAAATATCAAGATAAAACTTGTACAATGAAGGATTGGTTGGGTTTTACGACATGTTAACCCCTTGGGTTATTTTATGCCGAATACTTCTATTAATAAAAAAAATGTTTAATGCTGAAAAAGTTTTGAAATAATTTCATTTTTAATGGATAATACAATTTTGTTTATAAACTCATGTTTTCTATTTAACCCATAGATGGGACCCTAGCAGGTACTACCACTCCGGGTCAGAGTGGACCAGGGAGCAATGGTGATGAAGTGGTGCTCCACATTCCCCAAACCTCCAAAACTGGAACCTCACCATCAGATAGAGTTTAATGTCATTCCCAGGATATGTAGACCCGCAGCCACCGCCTTCTAGCACCCATATGATAAAAAGGGGTTGGGGCTTGCCATAAGGGCAATAGGGTTGGGGCAATCATATAGGTGCTAGGGCTTGATGTGACCAGCCGATTGATTGGAGGGGGAATGAAGGATTGGTAATTCAAGAGAACAGAATAGTTGATTAGAAGCCAGATATACATTTTTGTTGTTTTATTATTATGCGATCATTTTAGTTCTTCAATTCTGACAAACATCAAAACTTAGAACGAACATGATGTGAAAACAGTGACACAGGACAGTTTTATGTAGCTTTTCATTTGTTACATAATTGTTAGTAACCTAACACTTATTTACAGTAGTGTAGAAATCAAAATGGCTGTTATAATTTGTAGCCGGCGGCCTTGAAGGATTGAGTGACAAGGCTTGACCTCATCCTGATCCTTCCGGTGGATACTGTGAGAATCGGTGGAGAAGACCCTCTTCCGGTTTAGATTAGAAAGAGAGTTTAGTATCAGTATCAGCCAAACCACGACTGTGGTAAGTCGTGTTAAGTGCACAGCTGACTCAATCTGCGCAGGCAGTCTGGTGGGGATTTCGGAATAAAATATGATCTAAAGCAAATCTAAAGCAAATCGAAGGTGTATATTAATATTTCTTTTGCAACATCTGAGAACAAGATTAATAAAGAAAATATTCTGAATGAGACATTTGTGTTTAGTTCTAAATGTTACATAATTGTTAGTACCCTAACACTTATGTACCATTAGTGTAGAAATCAAAATGGCTGTTATAATTTGTAGCCGGCGGCCTTGAAGGATTGAGTGACAAGGCTTGACCTCATCCTGATCCTTTAGGTGGATACCGTGAGAATCGGTGGAGAAGACCCTTGCCGGTTTAGATTAGAAAGAGAGTTTAGTATCAGTATTGGCCAAACCACAACGGTGGTAAATCGTGTTAAGTGCACGGTCGACTCAATCTGTGCAGGTAGTCTGGTGGGGATTTCGGAATAAAATATGATCTAAAGCAAATCGAAGTCTTGGGTTATTATCTAAAAACTACCAATGACACAGGGCTTCTGATAAAGAGAAATCCCCAAGACGAAGTCCAGACGCTAGAAGAAGAACGTAAGATACCAAAGATGAGCAGAAGAATAATAGAAGTAAAGAGAGTATACAAAACATTTATTTATTTATTTCAATTTAAATTTGTATCCATGACTTGAGATTTGGAGAAAGATGAATCCAGATAAGAAAAAAAAGATTTAACTGTTTTTCTTTTATGACATAAGATCAAGATATGAAACACTATCATAAAGTTTACCCTAAATTCCTGTATCCACAATCCAATTTATTACATATACACATATATCATATCTGGCATACGCACATTTATAAATTGGAACCATAGACTGATAGTGTTACAATTATGCATATGATCCAAAAAATGTTATTGGATACATTCAAATTCAATAAATTTTCATTATTAAGTACTCACAGAAACTTCGAATACTGTTGAACCAAAAAGTGGCCAATTTTTCAGCAACTGAATAAACGACATGATAGCTTGCTGGGGTGAAACATCATTGAGTGCCTTGTATGCAGCAGAAATTTCTTCAACATTCACATGTGGCCGCATATCCCGTGGCAATATTCTCATCACCGAACTGAAGAAAGGAAAAGAAATCGGTAAATATTAAACAAGGAAATCATATATATCATTGTATGTATCATTAACTTCCATTTACTTCATATATATATATATGTAGTATATTAAGAAAGATTAAAAAAACACAGGTTTGAATGAGTTAAGTGGTGAGTTTATTGACCGACGCTGCAGTGTTTCGATCTATTAATTAGATCATCTTCAGGGCATTTGTTGGAATATGGAAGGTAATAAGAAATTTTTTTTATCACAGAATAACGAGAAAAGCGAGTGATAGTTCTCGTTTATCAGTCTGTTTGAAATTTAAAGTTTGAAAAAAGAACGCTGAAAAAAAAAAACAAAAGAAAGAAAAAACGAAACATTGTGAATTCTCAAGAAAGTATTTAGCAATAATACTATTAGACAGAAAAAGAAAACCCTTTTTGTATTATAGATATATCAGCATTAAACAAATCTCCATTGATGATTTAATAATGGTCAGTGTATGGTAGTTTGTAAGGGCTGTTTGATGTTTTTGTATAAAGGTCACAAGTTTGATGTCAATAATCAATAAAATATTCAAACATTTAAAGACACCATAAAACATTCACTTACTGCAGGCACATGGCATAAATAACAAGACTCAATATTAAAACAAACAACTTGTATTGAGAAAAAGTTTACAAAAGGTAACGCATAATACCGAGCAAAGTTCTTTCAGTACTCTTGTGTACAAAATGTAATTTTGTTTTTTTAAAAGTTCATTATAACATGTAAGAAAATATGTTATAAGTTATGAAGTGAGAAAGAAAGGGTAAGAGTTCAAAGTCACACGGCAGTCAGTAGCAAGTAATACTGTTGATCTTGTAAAAGGTTGATAGAGATAGATAGATAGATAGATATTAGTTCATACCTTCTTATAAGTGAATGTGCTTTGTCTTACTTTAAAGTGACGTGGATTTGGTTAGAAGAATAATTTCTTTCTGGTTGGGATCCGAAAAATTGGTTTATTTATAGTCTGAGGGTAGGCTCCAAAAGGGGTCTATTTGATAGATTTTCTTTTAGGCGCGAACGTCTAGATACATCAGCATTTGTTACATAATCTATGCATAGATTATTGTCAACCCCCTGTATTTCTGAAGGGATGGCCCCTTTTCATATCATGGGAGGGACTTTCCATGGAATATTACAGAAAGCCTGGGAAATACGTGAAGTCATGTGGGACCTGGTTGGCTCTCAGTTTTTCAGCTTGGACGTCAGGCAGATAAGGCCTATCTGCCTTAGCTGAAGCTCACTGCACACGCGCGTTATGTTAGTTACATGAAATGTTTAGTTAAGTAAATAAAAGCTTACATAAATAATATGGTTTTGTGGTTGATGAATGTCTTGGCAACAAGACTGACCTAGAAGAAGAAATGAATTAAGTGTGACCGACCACCAAGACGAAGTCCAGACGCTAGAAATACGTGAAGTCACGTGGGACCTGTTTTGGTCCTCAGTTTTTCAGCTTGGACGTCAGGCAGATAAGGCCTATCTGCCTTAGCTGAAGCTCACTGCACATGCGCGTTATGTTAGTTACATGAAATGTTTAGTTAAGTAAATAAAAGCTTACATAAATAATATGGTTTTGTGGTTGATGAATGTCTTGGCAACAAGACTGATCTAGAAGAAGAAATAAATTAAGTGCGACTGACCACCAAGACGAAGTCCAGACGCTAGAAGATGAATGTAAGATACCAAAGATGAGCAGAAGAATAATAAAAGTAAGAAAGGAAAGGAAGGGTATACAACACATTAAACAAATCTCCATTGATGATTTTATAATGGTCAGTGCAAATGTGTGGAGTTGATTAACTCTTAACGTCCTATACCGCCTCATTCCACCCGGCTAGAAATCACATTTGTTTTCCTAATTCACCCCAAACGTTAGCCTTTGTTTAAATGTAATATTAAACATATTTATAAGTCTTTAATTCAAGGGAAATAACTCAGGTAACTTTAAATGAAAAGGCCATTTTTAGCCATTTATTGATAAATCCTTATAGGAATGGGGCTCTGGACTTTGTTTAAATGTAATATTAAACATATTTATAAGTCTTTAATTCAAGGGAAATAACTCAGGTAACTTTAAATGAAAAGGCCATTTTTAGCCATTTTTTGATAAATCCTTAAAAGATATGGATCCCCACCCACGGCCAACTGTTATCCTCATTGGGGGATTTCTGCAGAGGTCTAGTCGTGGTATTCTACAGTCTCAGGTAAAAAGAAAATTAGGTTTATAAGTTCCTAAAAATTTGCTTGTGCTCGGCCATGGTTAGCGGAATGACAAGGGTCGAGTTCGGTTCTAAGTTTAGTGGAGGCTCACGATTATGAAAAGAAGGTTGCCGTTAGTCTGGATACTAAAGCCCCCAGCCGACAGGGCTGTTGAAGTTTCGTGGCCAGTAACTAATGCCTCTTGGGTTGTCGGTTTGTTGACATAAGAATTTAAAATAACTTCTAAAAGGAAAAGAGATAAGATGGACAAAATTATCGTAGAAAAAACTTATAAAAGAAAACACTAGAAACAAGATAAGGTATAATAGAGTAAGAATAATAAGTAAAAACATTGAAAAAAAGATTTTGATATAAGAATATTTGTCTCCTTTATATAGAATCGGATATATTTATTTTTAGAAAGAATTTAAAATATGAAACAGTTTGTAAGTTGAAAATCGAAGTGAATCCGACGGTGTGTTGAAAAGTAAAAGAAAGGAAAAGAAAATGCTGAATGGATGAAATAAGATTTTATTTTATTTACCTGACACGTGTTTCGGCCAGGAGTTTATCCATGCACACATGCACTCTATCTATTATTGTTTTAAATACAAAATAAAATAATAATAATAATAATAATAATAATAATTATGGACTTAGAAAATTCTCAACAGGATGTTAAGAGTTAAACATCATTTTGTTAATCTTAGAAAAATATGTCACTTTTTATGATTCTACGGGCATATACTTTTGCCAAATGATGAAGAATGCATTTAAAAAGATGAGGCTATTACCTTTCTTACTATAAAATACAAAAGACGTGATCAGCTGTGTTCAAACGTTGAGAGCCGCATTACAATTTGCCATTTCCATCCTTTTATTTATACTCTTTGTCTGATCAAGGGCAGATCACTCTGTTCAGCCCAGACAAAGGGGCAGATCACTCTATTCTACTTATACACTATCTTATTGAAAAATGTATTTAATAATATAGCCAAGACAATGGGAAATAGTTTCTACCATCACTGGGAATGATAAAGAATGGGTTAGGGTTTATGGTTTAGGGTTTATGGTTAGGTTTAAGAAAAGAAAGAATGAAATAATAATTTAATTTTTGTTTAGAATCAATTAGCTTATATTTGGAGAATTCCTGGATGATGTCATTTTAGGGTAACAATGTGGGAACTCCAGACCAATATCCCCTCAGGGTAATGGTGAAAAAAGCCTTGACCAATGGAATCCTCTGGAAGACCTGCTTCATGATAATGACAAAAAAATCCTGACCAATGGAATCATATGAGTGCTAGGCATGAACTAATCAGGGAGAGTCTATCAGGACAAAAAGAGAGAGAGAGAGAGACCAATCTCACAGACAAGTTAAAGAGACAGTTCTTCCAGGCCATTGTCGTGTCAGTGCTGCTGTATGGCTGCACCACCTGGACCCTAACTAAGCGACTAGAGAATAAACTAGATGGGAGAATGCTGCAGGTGATCCTGAACAAGATGTGGAAACAGCACCCCATGAGAAAGCAGCTGTACGGCCACCTGCCACATATAACCCAAACCATCTGAGTGAGACGGACAAGACACGCGGGACACTGCTGGAGAAACAAGGACGAACTCATAAGTGACGTCCTCCTGTGGAAGCCAGTACATGGACACGCCATTTTTTTTTTTAAACATTTATCTTCAAGTCATAAATGTTTTGGTTAAAGGCAAGATGAAATAGTCACATAAATATGCACTTACATAAGAATAGAAATGTAAAAAATTACCTGTAATCAGTCTCTCCTTTACGAATATCCTCATTTTCAGACTGGAGCTTCAGGGCACAGAGCCGAACCTATAATAAATAGTTAGAAAAAGAGATAGACTCAAACATATAGGTGGAAACTACATAACTCAATAAATGCTATCAATTCTTTTAATTAAAGCAATTTTTAAAATTAATTGGTAATTTGCTTGAAGCATTGTTAAGTATGTTATAATATATTAATAATTTGAAAGCAATTACAATGCACATAAAAAATAAAAACAAAAAGATGTTATTTTTGTCTTATCGATTTCAAAGTATAACTTAATCTTCAGAGACGAATTCCAGAAATGGACGCGTTTTTTTTTATGTCGTTATTTTTTTTTGTTATAAACACGCGTCTCGTGTTGTTCTTTTTTTTAAACGCCACGTGGAAAGCCGTGATAGTCATTTAGCCGTTCATTCAATTTCAATTTTTATTATTTTCATCTATTTATATATTTATGTATTATTCATTTGATATATGTATAATGAAATGTATATACTGTGTACTATATACTGTGAGGAACGTGTATTTTAATTAATTATGTATTCAGTGTTTAGCTCTAATCTATTGTTTATACTAGGACCTAATTTGGCTATTAATAAACTTTCTCTAATTCTGAGATTACCAATGTTGCGTATTACTGTCTCTATCTTAACGGAAAAACTATTGTCTTTATTTTTGCATTTGATTAAATGTTTGTGGAATGAGGATGCACGTGTGTGGATATGTTCTTTGATTCTAATGTGGAGGGGTCTAATTGTACTTCCTATATAGAAATTAAGGCATTTGGAGCAAGTTAAACGGTAAACTGTATAGGTTTAATTTTTAAAATGTTTTAATTAAGGTAATTCATTAGTCTTTCTACGAACAGATTAATGGAAAGTTTAATGATTGCAGTAAATGTAAATTTTAATGATGACACTTCCTTTCTTCCAATGAGCAACATGCGTTGTATACATATAAGATTTAAAAAAGATAAAAGTAGAAAAACAATAAAAACTTACAGCATCCTGTGGTGAGATTGGAATTCTTTGCTCAAAGACGTCCTCGACCAGCTGATGGAAGACTAGGTCACATTCAACGGCATCATTAGTGTTTGTGTATGGTTCAATGAATAATCGTTTCTTTAAAATAGCAAGGAGAAAGAAAAAAGGAAAATTAAATTGGAAATGATTTAGTCATTATAGAAAATAATGAACAATGAATAAAAAGCTGTTTAGTGAAAGAGTTAATATTTACTATTTCTCTGAATGTTTGAGAGGAGGCTTGATAGACAATTGGACACATGGCCTAGTGGATTAGGCAGTTAGGTTAAGACAGTTCTAAGTGACAGTTATCTCTGGATCCACAGTTCAATCCTGAGTAGAGGCAGTAACATAGAAAAATAATTAACACAACTCCTACCCCAGCTATGGTTACAGGAATGAGAACAGGATAACCCTGTGGACTGAATAAAGGGTTAGGTTCAAAGTTCCGTGATGGCTCTCGATTACGACAAGAAAGTTCCCGAGTTCGAAAAGAAGGTTCCCGAGTCCGACAAGAAATACCTGAAGAAGGCTGGAGGGCATATCGGCCGAAACGTTGTACAAATAACAATGAAGATGGGGACAATTGTTGTTTGATTTTGTTTTACAGTATATCAATCCTTTTCAGGTCATTTAATGCCAAATCAAGTTATTTTGATATTTGGTTTCTTACAGTACCCGCTGTGGTCACCCATCTAAGTACTGAACATGCTCATTGCTGCTTAACTTTGGTAATCTAGTGGGATCCAGTGTTTTCTTTGTGACTTGATTGTAAGCCCCTTTGTACAGATTTATTCAAGTTGTTATAAAATATAATTAATATTTGATGTCTTAAAAAGTAGTTGTGCATGGGGAGGAGTCTATCAACTGAAATGGTCTTATAATTGTTTTCTTTTCTATTTTTTTTATATATCATCTAACATCCAGCTTTATTTTAAAAATCATTCAGAAATATAAACCATCTTTTAAAAGCAACCTTTTGAAAAAATGTTAATCATCTTTCTTCATTAGAATTTACTTAGTTGCAATTGTAGAATTGATAATTGCTTATCATTACCTTGAACATAAGTCTAGGGTCTCTGCTGGAGCCAGTCTTCATCAGGCGTTCCCATTTGCTGACAGTATCTGAAAGGCGTTCGTCCGAAGACATATTACGTTCTGAAAATAATAAAAATTAATTAATTAATACAAGGTTTCTTGCTTGATAGTAATTGGCGCGGATATTAAAAGATTTTTAAAACAAGTATCTATATTCTAAAATGTATCTAATTATTAAAAACAATCAAGAAATTTGTTGATGGTCATATTCAATATCAAGCTGTTATTTTATCATCTGAATATTTAAAAAAATGAGTAGAAAACCTTAGCAAATTCTTTTTGGTTTCAAAACAAATTCTTTTTTGGCAAACTCACCTGTAGTACCAATATACTCATAGAGAGCGAAACATTCTGCATCAGAGCGCATCCCGATTTTGGCTTTTACTGTTTTTATTATCTACAAGAAAGAAAAAATGGAAACTTAATAAAAATCATAATATTAAAAAAAATTCACCTTGAACTATGAAAATACTTGTTGATATCTACTTGTGATATCTAATCATTCTATACATCAGATAGTATCAGATCTATAGTGTCAGAGTGTTCACCTACCCCTAGAGGCACCTGGATATATGTTGATTCTAGAAAAGCTGGCCAAGGCATAAACCTATTCCCTTTCAATTTTTCTAACTTTGCTGCTAACTTTTTCCACACATTGGACAAAAAACATTAGTCAAACACAGCCTCTTTCCAGTGAATGGTTAATGACCACACATTGGTCTTTTTTTCTAAATGATTTATTTTAATTTCTTTCAGGCAATGTTTCAGTTATTTAGTAATTATTTTATATTTGTTTATTTTGTTTTGTTTTACGGCATATCAACTTCATTGGGTCATTTAATGCCGACAAAGTTGTGAAATAAATTAATTCTTAATGGATAATACAATTTTATTTATAAACTCATGTTTTTCTATTCAACCCATAGATGGGACCTTAACAGGTATTACCACTCCAGGTCAGAGTGGACCAGGGAGCAATGGTGATGAAGGAGTGCTCCACATTCCCCAAACCTCCAAAACTGGAACCTCACCATCAGATAGAGTTTAACGTCATTCCCAGGACATGTAGACTCTCAGTCACCGCCTTCTAGCACCAATATGATAAAAAGGGGTTGGGGCTTGCCATAAGGGCAATAGGATTGGGAAAATCATATAGGTGCTAGGGCTTGATGTGACCAGCCGATTGATCGGAGGGGGCCTCTCCGACCGCCCGTCTAGCCCAAGATAGGGCCAAAGTGGAATATTGCAAGTCATGAACTGCTCATCCACCCTGATTCTATCCTTAAGCATCACGAGTCAATTGATGCTGTACATGATCATTGTAGTCTGTCATACAAGATTAGCCTGATGTTGAATTAAGTGTATTGATAAGAAAGGAGATTATGTTGAAAAATAAATATTATTAGTGTAAAATAAAATAAATGATTTTTTTCCTCATTAGGCTGTGAAATTATTGATGTTCTAATATTAAAATTAATCATGATTGTTTTTATTATTTATAATAAATTTTATTATGTTTGTATTTTGGGATGAGACTAAAGTCAGATTAGATAAAAAAAAATGAGTCACTTACTTCGCCACAAGTGGCTGCAGAGTCAAACTCTACAATTCTTTGTTCTCCATTCAAAAAGTATATGCGTTCAGCTATTGGTTTCCTGAAAAAACAAAAAAACAAATTACTTAAAGGTCACTGAATTGCTAAAAACATTAGAAACAATCTAACAAAACTTAAGATTAATAAATTTGAAAATGTTATTTAGCAATACTAAGATTTGGTCAAGAAATCATGGAAATAGCATTTTACAAAAAGGAAATTAAAATATTAAGTAGATCATTTTTCCAAAATATTAAATAATGTAGATTACAATTAATAAAAATAAAAAACGATGTAAAAATAGATTTTTGAAACATATTGCCTGACGGGTAGGAGTAAAAAATTCAATGTCAGCGAGTTTGTACCCTAAGTAAGTAAAATCATCAAATTCATTAAAGGATTAAAAAATAAAACAATTTGAAATGTAAACTTTAAATATATATTAAAATAGAACAAACTATATATAGATATATAATACCAGTCATGTATTTATTAAAACTTGTTTTTAAAAAAACAATGAGGACTGTCTAATGTTGCATGTTCAAATTTTGAATGTATTTATTCTGTTATGACGTTTGGATAATGGGACGTAAGCAGTGACGTAATTTTTGTTACAGACAAAAACCGGAAGCGAATCTCCTGTGACAGAGAACACGAGGTGAGTGGCGAACGTCAAGGCCTGCCGTATTCTCGAAGGAAGCGGGCTAGGCTTTGCCTGACATGTCAGACTGTAGAATCGAACCCACTTCCTTCAGAATGCAAACATTGTCATCGAAGTCGAGAAGCTACAGTCCTGGATGTAAGCGCCAGGTGCCCGGATGATAGCTATGATGATTCCGGCGGTTGGGTTTGGCTCGAGAATCTCGTGTGTGGGGTGCAGACACACGGATGTTGAAGAGAAATTAGTATAAATAGAAGTGGGTGACGACAGGAGTGGAGTTGCGATTTTTCAGCTGCTGAAGATATTTGAGTTGGTGATTTTACGACGACGACGGATTTTTTTGCTATGATTTGTGACGCGCGACAACAATATCT
>CM042168.1:1622943-1737943 GCA_023376005.1 Doryteuthis pealeii
TTGGCATCAGAAACCTTATGTTTTTGTTTTGTTGCGAGTATATCACTTTATTGCAGTATGTGCGCGAATAACATAGCGGTATGCAGTGAGTTCCAGTTTAAGGCGTACATCTCTTGCCTGAGTCCAAACTGAAAACTGAGGACCCAACAGGTCCCACGTGACTTCCATGTATTTCGGCGGCTTTATGTACTATTCATGGAATCCCGCTGTGATTGAAGGGCATCTTTAGAATACAGGGGATTGACATATCTTATGCAACCGCATAAGATTATTACAATAGCTTTTTCTGAAGAAATAAATAAAAAACAAAAAAAACTTTTTTTTAAAAGGAGAGAACTTTTGGGCAAGAAGAACAGTTAAAATCATGTGTTATGCTTCCTTACTTATAAGTCGCCGCCCCTTCACTGACTCGCCATCTGGAATTTTCAAACTGGACTTTATTATTCACTTTACAACTATCATCAAAATTATCCCTTAAATTTATTTCTATCTTTTCCTCGCTTTTCATGTTCCTTTTCCAATACAATTGTTGAAACTCAAAATCCGTGTTTGTTTTTTCCTCGTCACCATACGCTTCATATTAACCCTGTTTTTACATATAGTTTCAGTGTTTTCTATTTAACTCTATTCTATAATGCTAATCATTTGCACATGGTTTCAAGTATTCTCATCTAATACTTATAATTTCTGATGAAAGAAAATTATTATCCTTAATTTTTACACTAACAAAAACTTGTGGCTAATTCTGTTAATATTTTCATGGATTGTCCCACCATTATCAAGTTCATTTTATTTACCTCGTACCCCACTTGTACGGGTTAGGCACAAGGCCCTATTAATGCGGGACCACCCACAAACTGAAGCTCATGGGTGGCAGGTGAAAAATTGCATCGATTCCGTCGGCATTCCCCCTCAAGGGGGGCGCCTCAGGCGCTAGGCAATAAACCCAGCCCTACCCCTTTAAATCGAGGGGGCAGGTATTGCCTGGGGGCATGGCCCCCTGGGATCGACGCCGTTAATTATAGCAATCTCCACATTGTTGGCAAAATAAATATTTAATATTTGATTTCATCACTTTGGAAATATTTGCACATTTTTAATGAAATGAGTTTAAATGAAGTAATTCATAATGAAATATAAGAAATAAAGCTTATATACTTATATTGTTAGACATTCCATAGCAAAATGCATATAACACAAATGATGCAAGTCTAATGTAATAATTATGTTATTTATATATACTAGCAAATATATGCACCCTCCGTAGGGTGCAAGTATTTAAGTTTTAATGTAATAAAATATCGTATTAAATTAGAAAGGCTGATGAAACTAAATAAGAATGCAGATAAAAAGATTTGAAACAGAGGGAGTATAATTAAAAAATAGAACTACTGAAACTTACTCTTCCATCACTCTCGTCTTTCATTGTTATTTTTTCTAATTTAAGTCTTAGTTAAAAGAGGAAGTAAAGAATAAATGACAGTTTATTTTTTCTTGTTAATGGATTTCATTTAAGATTTATTGAAGAGATTTTTGCTTATATTCATTAAAATAAAACAAACAATTAGAAATCAATAACACTGAGCACATATTTATTAAATTCGATTTTTAATATCAATATGTAAATTAGCCTTCCCGTTCACTCTGTAAACCGCTATTTTGTTGTTATATATAAATATAATTGCATGTTGTTAGTATGTAGATATGGGCCAACAGTATTAATAATGTAAAAATTTTATTAATAATTGAGGTTAAAAGAATGTGATGTCAATAACTAAGGGAATTGTGACTTGAGTAGTAATATAGTTTCGGTTACAGACAGCAAAACACACAATCTCCATTATAATAAGATAATTAATTGTTTTATTCAAATCAAATAAAATCTTTGATACTTTCCTGACTTTGTATTTTGAATGTTCATATTCTATTTCTTTATTTAAAAAGAAATTGTCTTTTTCTTTCAGGTCACTTCTGAGCATGAAAGGTTTATTAGAGGATATGAGTATGTGGCTGACATATTGGCTCAGTGGGATCAGTAAGTCTACAACTTTATCATTATTATCAAACTTACAAAAATTCTAATTCACAGCACTTATCATTTTTGACCATTAAGAAAAAGATGCAAAATTATTGTCATTTTCTGTAAAAATATCTTCTCTCTCTCTCTCTCTCTCTCTCTCTTCTCTCTCTCTCTCTCTCTCTCTCTCTCTCTCTCTCTCTCTTCTTATCTTTTCCCTCCTCCTCCCTTTTTATTCTTTCCCCAAATATCTATTAATAATGGGAATTCGCTTCCGTTTTTTGTCTGTAACAAAAAACTATGTCACTGATTACGTCACTGCTTACCAAAGTCGTCAATACATAGAATAAAGAACAATTATTACTAATAAAATAAATAAAAGCTGTTCCTTATAATTCAACATTTGAATCCTTTATATTATAATAAATAAACTCTATATTATTTAAATAAATAAACTATGAAATTAAATTTTAAAAATTGTATTATTTTAAATGGAAAAAATTATTTGCGAAATTTGTAATCAATTTAAAAGAATATCTTTTACTTTCACGTTTTTTTTTTTTTTTTTTTCAGTAACAAGAAGTTAATTAAAAGTTTACAAATAAGTAAATACTTACGATTCTGTGTAAAATTTTCAAAATAATTATTTAATTAATAATTAATAGATGCATGCAACATTTCATTTGAGAGAGACAGAACTAAGTTTCATTTCAAATTGTCTTATTTTTTCTTACTCCTTTAATAAATTTGATAATTGTACTTACTTATGGTACAAACTCTCTCACATTGATTTTTAACTCTCACCCTGCCCCCCTCACACAATATCTTTCAAAAATTAAATTTTACACACCCGGCGGGCGTTTTTTTATTTTGCTAGTACATATAATACTAAAACAAATCAGACAATCTCCATGACAGGCTTTTATGTAATTTTCAAAAGAAAAGTCAAGTGAAAAATTGTACGCTTAATCATATTTTTGTTTATTTGTATTCTTATATTCTTTGGGAAGGAAGCGCGTGGTGTAATGATTAAAGTCATGGGAAATCGACTCGTCGTCCCGAGTTCAAATCCTGGATTTGGTAATTATATTTCACTTAGCGCTAATACCCTTGAAAAAGGTATGAATCCTACTCTCCCTCCAGCTGTGGGTAAATAGTAGGGCAGACTGGGCTCTTTAACCTTGGTTAGGCAACCGGTCTAGGAGAAGGAAAACTCTGAATTCAAACCCATTGAACTCCGCTTAAGAAATTGACCTCATGTCACATCCTGCTCGTGCAGAGGAGTTGGTAAATATATATATAAACATTTCAAGATATATCAGAAGGGAATATATATTCAAATATTTTATAAAAAAGAAGGTCCGCAAAATGTATTATGTTTTCAGAAAAAATTTTTATACTTTTTATCTTACATATGCGACACGTGTTTCTGATCTCTTGCTTTCTTCAGGCATTGAGTTATTATTTTGGCAGAATATGTCCGATATTTGATAGGTTGTGTGTTTCTGAACCAGAACAACATTTTTTTTATATATTCAAATATATTCGGACATTTATTCACTGGCAAACCTAAATTCACTCTTCAACATTGCTGTATGCACCAACGTACACGTATAGCCTCATTTTTTGTGTATTTTTCTTTGGAAGAGAATCACATGCATCATTAATTAGATTACTTGGCTAAACCTTTTGTCACTTGAATCGGTGCCAGGATAATGTTTGGCCATAGACCAATGACTATATGCTGTGTGCTAAAGAACACTTCCTTGTGTTGATTAGTATAATATACAAGCACTGGTTGTATACTACTTATTTTTACCTTTAGGATGAATGTGCCAAATATACTATCCAGTGATGAGATCAGTGGACTAAAAGTTACCACATCATTAATCAGAATCCCTTTTGAACGTGACTTCAATATTGTAGAGCTCTAAATTCGCAAGATCAAAAAGTCCTATTAATTATCCGTATGAAGTGTTGTTGACGTTATACAGCACCAAGTGTTGCTTGAAGTCAATATATGACTTTTATACAATGGTCTTGTTTTTGGGATAACTCCATCATTTTTTTCTTCTGTTTCTTTTATTAAATGTCTTATCTAGAACCTTTCCTTTCTTTAGCGTTAGCTGATGGTATTTTACTGGAGGTTGATTGACAATATGTCTTCTTCTTCTTCTTCTTCTTCTTCTTCTTCTTCTTATTATTATTATTATATTATATTATTATTGCTCCTTTTGAGTTTTCACACCAGTGTTAGCTGATGGTATTTCACTGGAGTCTGAGTGATAGCAAGTCTCCTCAGGTCTCCAGGACTCTTCTGAGTATTCTGGCAGATTGCAGCAGTGTAGTGTTCTGAATGGTTTCAATCCTTCCTTTGATAACCAAACTTTCCAAACCCTTTTCCAATCCTTTAGGGACCGTTCCAAGTACACCAACCACAATTGGTATCACTTTCACTTTCATGTTCCATAACTTTTTCAGTTCTCTGGCAAGGTCCAGATATTTGTCCATTTTTTCATTTTCCTTTAGCTTCACCCTGTGATCTGCTGGCACTGCAAAATCCACCAGTTGACAAGTTCGTTCTTTTTTGTTTATCAACACTAGGTCTGGTCTTCTTGCTGGTTAAGGTGATCCGTTTTTATTTCAAAGTCCCAGAGAATTTTATGCATTTCATTCTCAAGAACAGATTCTGGTTTATGCATATACCATTTTGTTGTGTGGTCAAAATTTAATTTTTTGCATAATTCCCAGTGGATCACCTTCCCAACCCAGTTGTCTAGTTTTGTATTCTCGTTGTGCTAGTTTGCTACATTCGCAGAGTATATGGTTAACAGTCTCATCTCTATTACCGCAAAGTCTACATTTACTATTCTGTTAAGTCTTATCAATTTTCGCTTTGATATAGTTTGTCCTTATGGCATTATTTTGTGCAGCAATTATAAGTGATTCTGTTTCTCTTTTGAGGTTTCCCTTTCTCATTGCCTGTTATTTTTTCTGTTCTTTCACTGGGCCTGGGTGTCAGGTCAGGATGCCTATGAGTATTATAGCTGATCTTTACAATGTTATGAGCTGAATAATCTCATTGATTTTCAATTCCACCATTTTCCTCAGCCCTTGAGTTCAAGTTTTTTTTTCTTGTTAATCATTCCTAGGTCTGACATTCGGTCTGGGAAGAGTTAATGCGTTTATATCGCAAACTTCCAGAGAATTTATGATTTTCATTTTCTAGGTCAGATTGTGTGTATATATCATTTATTAGTAGGGTCAAATTTTAATCTCTCCACAATTCCTAGAGGATCACCTAGTCATGCCTAGTCTTGTGGGCTTTTTTGTGCTAGTTTGCTGCATTATGTGATTAAGCATTTTATAGCTGTCTCCACATAACCTACACTTGATATTAAGTATTAACAATTTTCGCCTTGATTTAAATTGTCCTGCTGGTATTATTTTGTGCTGCTATTAATAATAGATTCAATTTTCTCTCGAGGCTTCTACTTAGCCAAGTCCAAGTAATCTCTTTCGAAATTTCGCCAGTTTATCACTAGATGGATCCATACATTTGTTGTTTTTTTTTTCACATTTTTTTTTTTTCGTTTTTTTACTTAAAAAAAAGTCCGTGTTGTAAATCCCGAGTACTTTTACGACCATTTTTATGGTCGACTTGGGCAAAAAGGGTAAGTGTTCGTATTGAAAGTAGGGAGTCACCCGTTTTAAGGTTAAAGTTCCAAAGCCTTCAAAAAACGTGTTCATCACTTCAGGTAGTCACCAGTTGTAAGAAAGGTTCAAAGTTATATATACTTTGAATACAAAACTCCGACGAAGGTTGACAGACACAACATTTAATATAGTACAGCACATGGATATGACGAGATACAAAGTACATAGGTAAAAAGATAAATACACATTCATGAATGGTACAAGATAACATATAAAAACCACAGACATGAGACTAGGGATAGTCCATGCTGTGTTAATTCACTTACAGTAATGTAAGGGGGGCGAAAAGCCCCAACGAGAAGAGTTAGACCAAAATCTACCCCATGTGTCTCGTGATTACTGGAACAGGAAAAGAGGCAGAAGAGTTTGAACCCGACGCTTAAATACTATATCCCTAGCGAGCACCAGCAAACTAAACCGGGCAGACAACTCTCCCAGGCAAATACAAAACTAATGCTACACTGTTTCCTTTTGTTGACAATATAGAACCTTTAAAATAGAACACATCCATTTTTTTGATAGTCAGCAAAATGTTCATTCTGTGATTTTTATATTAATTTTCAGTCATTTAAAAAGATTTAAATAGGATATATCAATATTATACAGCTTTAAAAATTCTAATCAACATTTTTTCTTTGTGTTTTTCAGGCAGAAACATTTAACAAACACACCAAGCAAAAATGATTCTTTGTCGAAAAAAAGTAACAAAATTATTTTGGAGAGTTCAGATTGTCGATTTGTTTTTCGAAAGCGAGTTTATCGTCATGTGCATGATATTCCAAAGGATCCAGTTGAGTACCATTTACTGTTTGCCGAAGCTGTGCATAAAGTTGTTAAGGTAAGTACAATCTGATGTTAATAAACATTTGAGAATTAAACCTTTAGACTGTTAATATGGATTTCATGAATATATATTCTGGGTTTGAGACAGAAAGAAAGAAATAAGAAATTTATTAATCAATAGTAGTACAAATTATTTTTAAAAATATAAGTAAAAGAAAAACTTTATTGGTTTAAATTACTATTGAAGGGAGGCCATGCCTAATAGCGTGAAGCTAATCCCATGGACATGACCCCCTTGGACGCTCACAGGAAACGATACATGAAACACACAACGTAAACATATACATATATATCATGAGACAAATTAGCCATGTGAGAATCTAAATGCAAATCTGTTGTTTATAAGAGGCAATAAAATGGTTTTTCAAAAGTGTTTTAAGGACAAAATAATTAACTGAAACAAGCTTCATCTTTTCTTTATCAAAAAATAACGACTGAACAGTATTCCAAGAATTAATTGCATTAAAACGAATCGAATTATGCCCAAAACTAACAGTGTTGATGATAGGGAAATTAAACAAACCAGATTGGTCAGCACGAGTGACATGAGCATGGGTGAAGTCAACTGCAAAAGCATTCTGAACAGAAACAGGCATTTTATTGTGGAATAGTTTATGTAAGAACAAAATATTTTCACAATGGACCATATCAGAAAATTTGAGAATTCAAATTTGCATACAGGTTGTTAGATGATGTCCTAGGAGGCACAAAGGACATAAGTCTCACAGCAAAGTTTTGAAGAACAGTTAATACGATTAATCAAAGTACCGCCATTAGGCTGACCCCAAATTTGATTACAGTATTGGAGATGGGAATGGAAAATGGCATAATAAACTTGGATCAGAACATTTAGTGGCACAAAATGACGAAGTTTAGCTAGAGCTGCATTAGCCCTTTTGAGCTTGAGCACAGTGCTATTGATCTGAGATTTCCAGCTTAGGTCAGAATCAAGTAGGATACCAAGATATTTAATACAGTCACTAGGAATAAGCCTTTTACCATTGATAAAAAGCTTAAAATCATAATTTATGGGTTTAAGAGCATGTTTGAAAATGATGTATTCAAATAGGCTACGGGCCCAAAGGCCAAAAAGGCTCTAGTTTTTTTATTTAATTTGTAATTTTGATGGTGGGGAAAAAAAAGCGGCCAAATGATTGCCTATAGACTCCTGAATATCATACTTTTTTTCTTAAGCGTAAATGTTGTCTATTTTGAAGTTTGAAAAGTTCTTTTCTCCCTATTTCAGCTGGATGAATTTTTAGTCTCTGAAAAAGTGGCCCTCCAGCTGGCAGGATTACAAGCCCAAGTTATTTGGGGAGATTACCAAGATAACAAAGACTTCAGGTAAGTAAATGATCACCTAGAAATGAATGAGATCACTAAAGATAGAGACGAAAGGGCATTAAATTATATCACCTACCATGATGTGTATGTCACATGTTCGGAAAGGCATTGAAGGTTTTCCATTGACTTGTTCAACAAACTTGATGATGTAATATTCTTCTTCTTGCACTCTCTTGGATTCCTAGGAAGAGACATTTTAAAAGAGGATACTGCATAATTGATAAACTGTATAAAGTCCAAAGAACCTGACATTGGACCATCAAAAGGATGTAAAGCTAACTACTCACATTTTAAGAAATAAGCCTTAGCAATCGTGTAGAGCACAGAAAGCACTTTAAATTCTTTTGTTTTTAAAGAAAAAAGTTGCAGTTTTAAAACAGAAAAGGAAAAAAAAAGATCAAATGAATGAGTAAATCAAATGAAAGGAAAATGAAAATGGTGGAGGAATAGACATTATGAAGTTTTTAGTGGAAAAGAAAAGAAAAACTTGATAACAGACAAACAGAAATTCTTTTAGTAAAACTGTTTACAAAAAAAAAATGGGATGAGAAACTGAAATTTTTGTTGAATATCTTTAAAAATATTTTAGTTAAATCTACTAAATGTTAAACAGACTGCAAAAAAGGACATGCACTAATAAAACAAACAATAGAGACTTGGGTAACATTTTTTTTTAGATATAGAACTTGTTTTTATCTGGATTTTTTTTTATGTTATGTCTTGCTACTCTCTCATGAATTAAGGTAGGATTAGCATGTGTTTATTAGTGAAGTAAATAAGTAAGTAAAGTCTTCTGGGCGGCCTAAAGTCGGTATCAGCCAGTCAGCGAGTTTTCCTTCTCCTAGACCGGTTACCTAACCAAGGTTAAAGAGCCCAGTCTTTATTTATCCATAGCTGGAGGGAGAGTAGGATTCATACCTTTCCCAAGAGTATTAGCGCAAAGTGAAATGCAATTACCACATCCAGATTTGAACTCGGGGTGACGAGTCCATTTATATAGAGTGTAAAAACCCATGACGTTATAAAAACACAGAAATTGCAAGTAAATAAATACTATTAGATATAAAGTAAGTAAGTAAAGTCGACGGGGGTGGCCTAATGTCGGTATCAGCCAATCAGCGAGGGAGTCTATCCCCTTTGCAATAGCGCTAGACCAGGGAGATTGTTTTGGCGTCTGAGGTGGAGCACCATACCTACCATCAGCTCCTTACTTTACCGCACAGATCCCTGTGTTACTCATACGCTGAGTTGGCGAGGACCAGTATCGAACTAGGAACCTGTGGTTTCTAGCCGAACGCTCTACCGACTGAGCTAACCCGGCCCATTGAAGTAAATAGATCATGATATTTTATTCTGAATTTTTATATTTGAAACTTAAAAAAGATTTTTTAGATATTCAAGACAATACCCTCTATGTGACTTTCACCAGGGAAATACAATTCTTTCCTTTTCCTTTTTTTTTGGGGGGGGGGGGTTGTGTTGCATCAGAAGATTCTGTAGTTTTGATAATTGAACTTCAAATTGCCATATTCTTTATGGTTTTACCATTTCTTCTTTTTCTGGAGTAAAATATTTTTGTTGCATCCAGTTAGATATTCCCAGAGACTAAAATTTGTCTGTTGTTAAGTGATGTAATGAATATGTAAATACCTTGGTAACCCCTCACTATAATGATTGGACAGTGTCATGTATAATAAAGAAGAGACTGATGAAAATTGCAGCAATTCTCTGGAGTTTTAGAAAAGGAATGATGTAATGAATATGTAAATACCTTGGTAACCCTCACTATAATCTGATTGGACAGTGTCATGTATAAATAAAGAAGAGGACTGATGAAAATTGCAGCAATTCTCTGGAGTTTTAGAAAAGGAATGATGTAATGAATATGTAAATACCTTGGTGCCCCCCTCACTATAATCTGATTGGACAGTGTCATGTATAAATATTCGACACTGGTAGTACAAGCACCTAAGCCTACAAGCCTAAACTTACTCGCCAGACTACACCACGACTGCTCGGAAGACAGACTGCTATTCTTTATGGTTTTACCATTTTTTTCTTTTTCTGGAGTATAATATTTTTGTTGCATCCTGTCAGATATTCCCAGAGACTAAAATTTGTCTGTTGTTAAGTGATAAAAATCAGAAAGAAAATTGAGATTTTGGTGAAAATGTTCTTAGGTGAAATTTTCTTTTTATGTCCCTTGTAAATATACATCTTTGGTGGCACAGTTGGAGGCTGGTAGATAAAAGAGATTGGTTAGTTTATCTAACTTGTGGTCTGTGTATACCAGTGACGTAGGAGATGAGTGCTTCATATATGGCCAGATGGAGATCAAGGGTGACCAGATAGTGTCAGTGGGCAGTTGTTAGCAGTTAGTAGTTGGCCAGTTCTGCTCAGTTACATTTGGGGTTGCATACAAACAAAAAACATTAAAGAACTCGGCTCTGGAAGATGGGGTTCCAATCTTATCCACTGTAATTGAGTAGAGTTAGGAGCAGAATATATATTTACCAACCCCTCGGCACAAGCAGGATGTGACACAAGGTCAATTTCTTAAGTGGAGTTCAACGGGTTTGAATTCAGAGTTTTCCTTCTCCTAGACCAGTTGCCTAACCAAGGTTAAAGAGCCCAGTCTGCCCTACTATTTACCCATAGCTGGAGGGAGAGTAGGATTCATACCTTTTTCAAGGGTATTAGCGCTAAGTGAAATGTAATTACCATGTCCAGGATTTGAACTCGGGGTGACGAGTCCATTTCCCATGACTTTAACCATTACACCACACACTTCCTACTATTTTCATGAATAAGGCTTATGTGTGTAAGTAATATTTATAAACTCAATATATTGAGGCTGGATAAACATGACTAACAAAATAAAGATTTTATTTATATCTTTAAGAATTTTAGCACAAGTATAAAATCTATGATTACTTAACTAATTTTTCTAGAATTATCTCTGATATATATTCACCAACCCCTCCACACGAGCAGGATGTGACACAAGGTCAATTTCTTAAGCGGAGTTCAACAGGTTTGAATTCAGAGTTTTCCTTCTCCTAGACCAGTTGCCTAACCAAGGTTAAAGAGCCCAGTCTACCCTACTATTTATCCATAGCTGGAGGGAGAGTAGGATTCATACCTTTCCCAAGGGTATTAGCGCTAAGTGAAATGCAATTATCACATCCAGGATTTGAACTCAGGATGACAAGTCCATTTCCCATGACTTTAACCATCGCACCACACGCTTCCTAAAATTATCTCTGATAAGATACCAAAAGTTAAAACTCAACTACTAATAGTAAGACAAATTTATTGAAAATTATGCAAGCTGACAATTCTTCAACTTTTAAGTTATTATTCTTGCATTAAAAAAAATGTTATAATAACAACCGAAAATACAATTCTGGTTGAGGTCAATTGGTGTTACTTAGTGCAGTATCTGATAGATAAGTGTTACCTTGAACAGGTAGGTTGCTGTTTTTACCTATTTTATTTTCTGCTTTGATGGTTAATCTGCATTTCCTATAAGCTTATTGCTTGACTTATGCCAATTTGTACATTTTACACTTAATCCTCTATTATGCCATTAGAAATTGAAGGATTAAGATTTTTGGTCCTAATTAAGCAGATTAAATTCACAATTCGTATTTCATGTCTAGCTTCCAACTCATTGGTTAGATAATTGGGTAATTTATGAGGAAGTGCGTCCCGGTCTCCTGCCTCAAAAATTGCTACCCGGTGACTATCAAAATAACAACCCCAGCTCGTCGTAATTCTTATTTATTTATCGTAATTTGTCGTAATTCTTGTTTAGATATGAAGATGGATATATAGTTTGGAATAGACTGAGATAGATAGATAGATAAACAAACAAAATGATATAGATAGATATGAACAAATGGAGATAGATAGATATTTTCGACAAGTAAATGTATTGGGGGGGGCTTGTTTTTTTTTTTTGTCGTAATTCTTGTTTATTTAAACTAAAAACAAGACATTAAACAAACATGAATAAAAGAAAATCTTAGTATTTAAAGTAATATAGATAAATATGAACAAATTGAGATAGATAGATATTTTCGACAAGTAAATGTATTAGGGTGGGTAGCATCTTTTTTTGTCGTAATTTTTGTTTATTTTTAAAAAAACAAGACATTAAACAAACATTCACTGAAGGTTAAAGATAGAATTACTTCTTAGATCAGATGAACATCAAAAATTATTTTTTGTTTCCATTTTTTAGCTTGAAGTTTACTGAAGGTTAAAGATAGAACTACTTCTTAGATCAGATGAACATCAAAAATTATTTTTGTTTCCATTTTTTGGCTTGAATTTTACTGAAGGTTAAAGATAGAACTACTTCTTAGATCAGATGAACATCAAAAATTATTTTTTGTTTCCATTTTTTGGCTTGAAGTTTACTGAAGGTTAAAGATAGAACTACTTCTTAGATCAGATGAACATCAAAAATTATTTTTTGTTTCCATTTTTTGGCTTGAAGTTTACTGAAGGTTAAAGATAGAACTACTTCTTAGATCAGATGAACATCAAAAATTATTTTTTGTTTCCATTTTTTGGCTTGAAGTTTACTGAAGGTTAAAGATAGAACTACTTCTTAGATCAGATGAACATCAAAAATTATTTGCACCAGTTTGATTGTATTATTCACTTCCATATTTTCCATTGCAAGTCTCTGGAGGATCCAAGCCTATTATCTCTCTGTTCAAACGAATATTATCCAATGCCGAAATAGCTTATAGAAGGGGGGGAAATAGATATTGGCTTCAACAAGTTCCTGCAAAAAGAAGCGAGTTCACTGTCTTCTCACAGGCCAAACTTTCTTTTGGTCAACACAGTCTTCGACCAGCAGCTGAAAATCCGTCACCGTCATCAAAATAATATTTTCTGACTGCCGTCTCATGTAAGCCGAAAGCTTCTCTGCTTGTGCCCCCACACTCCATTTGCTTTGGTTATTTTATGGGCATATTACCCAAACATCCGGGCACATCAGTCGAACCTCGCGTCTGTCCAGTTCCTAAATCGCATTTGATTTTGCATGCGGGAGGACGCGGGTTTGATCCCGGCAGGCAAGACAATGTCTTGCTCTTTTTCCTTTCTCGTTCTCCGTCATTACTTAAACATAAAATTGTTCCGTGTTTTAAAGAAGTTGTGACAACCAATAGAAAGTTGATACTTTATAACAACGTGGAATTCAAATAATCTTGGTACTAGTGAAATGAATAACCACTAATTATATCAAAGGCTGGTCTTCATTTGAAAAAAGGTAATTTTATAGATATGGGGTGGAATTGAAAGAGAACCCCTAATATGTAGTTGAGGACTCAATAAAATTACTATTGTATCTCTCTCTCTCTCTCTCTCTCTCTCTCTCTCTCTCTCTTGAAGATTTTGGAGGTAATAGAGTTTAGAAAGAAAGAAACTTGGCTAGATTGAGCAGAAATTTTGGGAAGTGATAAAAATCAGAAAGAAAATTGAGATTTTGGTGAAAATGTTCTTTAATAAATTTGATGATTTCATGATTTATGGTTCAAACTCTCAGACATTTAATTTTTAACTTCCACCTCCTCAAGCAATATCTTTCAAAAATATATTTTTACATCACCCGGAGGACATTTATTTTGTACTAGTATGTATAATTGCAAGTATGATCATATGAGTAGACGTGTAAGTATATCTATGTGGTGATGGGAATATCTATGTGGAGGTATATTCATTTGGGGGTGAGCATGTATGAAAAGATTAGATTGAGAAAAACCTGGTCAAAATTTTTTGGGGGTAATAGAGTTTAGAAAGAAACTTGGCTAGATTGAGCAGAAAATTTGGGAAGTGATAAAAATCAGAAAGAAAATTGAGATTTTGGTGAAAATGTTCTTAGGTGAAATTTTCTTTTTATGTCCCTTATAAATATACATCTTTGGTGGCACAGTTGGAGGCTGGTAGATAAAAAGAGATTGGTTAGTTTATCTAACTGGTGGTCTGTGTATACCAGTGACGTAGAAGATGAGTGCTTCAATAAAATCAGAAAAATGTCTTATTTTTAATTAACTCTTAAAGTCCTATACCACCTCATTCCACCCAGCTTGATGTCTCATTCATTTTCCTAATCCAATCCCAAATGATAGCCTTTGTTTAAATGTAATACTAAACATGTTTAGAAGTCTTTGATTTAAGGGAAATAACAGGTAACTTTAGATGCAAAGATCATTTTTAGCCATTTTTTTATACATCCTTATTGGAATGTTTTTGGACTTAAAAAAATTCTCAACAGGATGTTAAGAGTTAATAAGCCTAACACTTTTGGCCAAACAATAATTTAATAATATCACTGTTTTTAAAGATCCAATCTGTGACTGATTCAAGTGAAAACTGATTTTCCACTTTGCAGATATGAAGAAGCAAAACAGTATTTGTGTGAACGTATTTTGAAAGAAGAACCAGATAAAGATTGGGCAGAGGCTATTGCTGAAGCACACAGGGTTAGTATTTTGCATTTATATATTTTATATCTCTCGTCTATATTCTCCTTTTAGTAAGAAGAATATTATTCCGCTTAAACACATAACCACTTAAACACATAACCACTTAAACACGTAACCATTGATCAATTAAGAATTCCATTAACTGGTTTTGTCTGATTGAAACAATTTGATGTCGAGTTTTTGAATAATTAATAATTTCATTCAGTATGGTGTTTTTATTTACAGCTGAAAATATTTTGATACTATGAAATATACTGAATACTATTGTAATATTCAAAGTTAATAATTGAACAACAGCTCCGACACGTTGTGAGACAAAACATTTAATAGGTGTACAGCACATGGTAACGATAAGATACATAAAGTACATAGATACATAAGATACAAATAAGATATAAGAGTAGAAATAAAATGACACATTCATGAATGGTAAATACAAGATACAATATTTAGGTATAAACGAGATACCCAAATGTACATAAAATATAAATGTTACAGACATGGAACTAAAGGATAGTCCATGCTGTATAAAAGACTTACAGTAATGTAGGGGGGGGCAAAGCCCCACCGAGAAGGGGGTAGACATAAGTCTAACCCATGTGCTCGTTCAGAGGCAGTAAGGAAAGAGAGACAGAAGCATTTGAATCAGCCGCTTATATACCAGAGGTCCCCTAGTGGGAACAAACGGCAACACAGCGGGAAGATAACTCTTCCAGGCAAAGGGAAGATAATTCCCCACACTATAGTTTGATTTATTCAAATATCAATTGTTATAGTTTATAGAAAGCAAATTTACTTTTAAGTGAAAGTACACAATTATTTTTTGAAGATATTTATTTTTTAAATTTAAAAAAAATAGGGGGGGGATCCAATCTAATACTATCTTGCTTCAGAACTGAATGCTGATTAAAAAATTTTCCCAGTTTAGTAATTGGGAATATATTTATTTTCCTCATCAAGAAAAGTTACATTTATTAATTTGTCTATGTTATGACCTGTTAAAGGGTCAATAAATAGTAACTCAACACGGGTATAAAAATGTAGGGAACAGATTGTATTCAGCAATATATATCACATACAACGGAAGGGTTTCCTTGTTCAGCATACACGAAGACTGTTTCTAGAACTACTCGACTGAGTAGCTTTACTCTGCCACATATGTACCCTTTGGGTAAGTCCATGTTCGTGTCATAGGTGAGTCACCTACAACAGTCTATGTAATATTTCTTGTCTGGCCAAAATTAACTTTCAAATTCTTTTCTTTCAGCATTATGGATCGGGCAAGTCTGAAATTGAAGCCAACGTGTGGTACTTGACTTGTGTGAAACAGTTCCCGCTTTATGGGTGTACTCTATTTTCCATCATACACAAAGGACTATGGTCACACACCAGTGACTCACTATTGGCTGTCAACATGGATGGTATAAAATTTATTCGTTCCAGGGATAAGACGGTGATCCATGATTTTAAGTACTCGGACATTGAGACAATCACCCTGGACCCCAATGACAACTATATTACTTTGGAATTATTCAATGACAGTGGTCTAGGTTGCACTCAGCGGTGTTTCATGTTTGAGACTTTGTACAAAGAAGACATTGGTCACTTGATTGAGAGCTATTCTCCATCACACGCCACATGGCTTCGGCTAGAATATGACAGTTGGAAAAAGGTGAGCATACATTTAATTCAATTAATTGTAAAAGAAAATTTTAGATCATGGATATTGAAGGAATGTGTAGGGACCCGGTTTGTTTGATTAGTGTGTGGTTGAGGAGTTGAAGATTGGAGTTATGGGTCCCTACAATTTATATGTATAAGACTACGGAAAATGTAGTTTCCATAAGTAACAAAAGAAGAAGACATTGATAAAGGAAACAAACTTTATATACATAAATACAATTAATATAGTTTCATTGTTCTTTCAGTGGTGTTGCAGTCTGATTGTGTCTGTGTATAGTTGTGTGTGACAATTGTGACATGGTGTTTATATTAGTGTGATTGCTTGTGTCAACATATTAGTAGTTTGTCTGTGATTGGAACTTGTGATTGAAAGTTGTTGTTGTTGATCGAGAGAGAGAGAGAGAAATAGGAGACGAAAAGATAGACGGACCTGTTGAGTCGTATTTGATGTTTTCGGACGTTCCCACTGTCGAGTTAGGAGCATCCTCTCCAACTCTGTTGAGTCAGGAAGAGCGAAAGCTCCTCACTGTCTCTGTGTCTCTCCTTGGTCTTTCAACTAAAAGGGTCTTTTTAATATTTTTCTATTGTCTTTGTCTACGTGATGATTAAGCTAAAATATTCATCAAATATCAGGTGATTTGCAATGATGCAATATCGAATGATTTTGATATCTGTGGAATTCTGGTGACGTAAATTATCGGATGAATTTAAACCATTGTTTCTATTGTTTCTAAAATATTTCCAAACTAATATTCATTCAATTCTCTTTTGTTTACCTAATTCTAAACTCATGACATACCATTGTAAATCTAGTTATTTAAGAAAACTTAATTATTTTAATTTGGTCAATTCCACATGCCGTAAAAATATAGGGGCCGATCCCTATAAATGTTACATAATCTATGTGGTTGCATAAGATTATTGTCAATCCCCAGTAATTCTAAAGGGATAGCCCTTTTCATATCACAGGCGGGACTTTCCATGGAATAGTACAGAAAGCCCGCCAAATTACGTGAAGTTACGTGGTCTACATGTCCTGGGACTGACGTTAAACTCTATCTGATGGTGAGGTTCTAGTTTTGGAGGTTTGAGGAATGTGGAGCACCCCTTCATCACCATTGCTCCCTGGTCCACTCTGACCCGGAGTGGTAGTACCTGTTAGGGTCCCATCTATGGGTTAAATAGAAAAATGTATTTATAAAAAAAATTGTATTATCCATTAAGAATTGATTTATTTCAAAACTTTATCGGCATTAAATGACCCACTGAGGTTGATATGCCGTAAAACAAAACAAAACAAAACAAACAAGAATTTTCAGAATCAAGAACTTGTTAAAGGCTGCCATCATGGAGGTTATGGTAAATATTGTGGATTGTGAGTTATCTCCCTTGAACTATTTCTAACTACTTAAGCATTGGTCATTGGAAGAAGGAACTCTTCAATCATAAGAGCAAAAAAGTTGTATCAGCAACAGTGTAACGTTGTGTATATCTGGTCACAGTACCCAAAGCGTATATATTCACCGTACTAAAAATGTCTTCAGCACGTGGCGGTCATCTTGTTGATATAAAATTACAACGCAAGAAATATGTAGTCACAACTGCTAGCCTTTATTTCCAGGGTAGGCTCGTCTTGGGGCTGTATCGGAGAGGAGGAAAGGCAGAGAGAAAGAGAGCGAGAACACTGTTAAATTACCGTGACCCCATACTAGGCACCAGAGGCCCGTCCGTTCCCCTACGTGTCTGAAAGCAAAAAAAGAGCAGTACCTTTCTTCGTTGTTCCACGTCACCACATGACTTCCGGTTCCGGTCAACACCCAAAACTTCCGGTTGACACTCAATTCTCCATTCAGGAGGTCACGCTCTGGTCAAATTGTTTTGTGTTCATTACTCTTTTTAAAACCTTTACTCTTTCACTTATTTCTTTCTTCCTCCTTTTCTAGTTCTCGTTCACAAAAGTCAGGACCTTCATTATCTCGTTACAAACAGACTAGAGATACGGCTAACATTGAACACATTGACAATTGGTAGCAGTTTGAGATAAAAGTGTGGGATTTTTATATTGTTTTGCCACTTATACTCGTATTTACATGTGTCCCACTTTCACACGATATGGCACAAGGCCGTTTTATGTGGGCACCACCCACAAGCTGAGACTCATGGGGTGGTAGGTAGAAAAATTGCGTCAATTCTGTCGGCATTCCCCCTCAAGGGGGGCGCCTCAGGCGCTGGGTGATAAACCCAGCCTTGCCCCTTTAAGTGCAATAAGGCAGGCATTGCCTGGAGGGACGGCCCTCTGGGATCGACGCTATTAATTTAGCATCCCACCGGTCCAGAGGCCGAAGGATGGGTGAGTGGCAGCTGTAGTAGCTGGGACTACTCTTTTGCCACTTATACTGCATCTCAAGATGACAGGCTCTGAAATCACCACCAACTTTAGAGAGGTATTAAGAACTGAATCACTATGCAACAACTTAAAACTTTAAATTTTTGCTGGGGGTAAGGGTTTAGGTAGACTGTGAATTGAGGAACGTACATTTTTACCATAGTCTACTGGACTGGTGTTAGTGGAATATGAAATAAAGTCTAATGTATATATTTTTAATTTCTCCACTGGGATTAAAACTTTTAATAAAAATCAAACTCTTAGGAAAACATAACTTAATATTAAAAACGTTGAATGGAAACACTAATAATGTCAGATGTACACAAGACTTAAATAATCCCAAGCAGTGTCCAGCAGTTTTTCTCAGTTTGACTGGACAAGCAAGAGATTGTGTTAGGGGCCTGCAACCTCAGGAAATTGCTCATGAAAACAGGGCGCAGGAAATAACACACAAACTGGACACATTATTTTTAAGAGACAAGAATATTCAGGTTTATTTAGCTGTTAAGGGATTTTATGATTACTGTTACATAATTATTAGATACCTAATATTTATGTGAAATAGTGTAGAAATCAAAATGGCTGTTATAAGCTGCAGCCCACGGCCTTGAAGGATTTGAATGACAAGGCTTGACCTGTCCTGATCCTTCCGGTGGATACCGTGAGAATCGGTGAAGAAGACCCTCTTCCGGTTTTGATTAGAAATAGATTTTAGTCAGTCAGCAAGAAACCACGACAGTGTTGAGTCGTGTTATACACGCTCCGACTCGATCTGAGCAGGTAGTCTGGTGGGGGTTTCGAAATAAAATGTGATCTAAGTAAATCGAAGTCTTGTGTTATTATCTAAAAACTACCAATGACACAGGGCTTCTGATAAAGAGAAATCCCCAATGGAAGACCAGACACGAAGTCCCCAAGACGAAGTCCAGACGCAAGAAGATGTTAAAAGAGACCAGATGTCAGAGACGACTGAAGAATAGAAGTAAGAAGTAAAGTAAGAAGGGTATGCAACATTACAAGCATCCTTCATTGATGCTGCAAAACAGCCAATTGGTGATGAATAAACTGTATTACAGTAATAATAAGAAATATTTTCATGATATTATTTGAAATAGATTGTCTAAAGTCCAAATGTTGCATACTGGCATCAAATTCTATATGTTATATAGCGCCTTCTTCGCTACTCTCAATCGTGTACGTTAGTACTGGGGTTTTCACTGTACCTAAAGCGATGTATGTTAGTAGTTAGCTACTACCGACTACTGGACTTCAATAACAACAGATACGTATGTACAAAGAGAGGACCCTTCTTTATTTTCTTCGGTGTGTGGGTGGTAAAGGCACAGAGCTTACAATGAGTGCACGAGGGGTGGTTGCTGATGGGAGACATGAAGTGTCCTTTCGGCTGGCGTCTGACTGCTGTCGGCTCGACCCTCTGGCTTTTTGTATTGACGACACGCCTACGCATCTTTATCTTTTGATCTGATAAGGGACGTTTGTTATATATTTTTTTATCTTCACCCTGCTTCTTGACCGGAAAGCCTTGCTTTTGTTTTCCCCCTTTTTTATATATATTTTTATATTTCTCTTTGTCTTTTTTCCGGAAGCTTTTTTTTCCGGCCGAGGACAATACAACACAAACAAACAATGTGAAAATTGTTGTACTTTTGTTAATTATTCATTAAGTGATTTTTGTCAAGTTCAATGATGCAATACATTACCCATTCATACCTCCTCAAAAATGAAGCAGCCCCATATTGCATACCATGCCAAAAACCCTACACAATCAAACACATATTAACAGAATGTAGCAACCTAAAACAAATACGAAAAAAATACTACCAAACAACAAATCTAAAACAAATATTCTACCAAATAAACCCAGAAAAACTACTTGGATACATAAAAGAGGCACACATCTACAACAAAATCTAAAAATCTTCCCAAAAAAATGAAAACACAAAAATATATGTTTAAAAAAGAATCATCTAAAAGTTTCATTCACAAAAAATATGTCAAAAAAAAAAAACTTTAGAAAATTAAACATTATCACCAATTCATTTCAAAAACGTAGTCAGCATTAAATGACCCATTGAGGTGGATATGCCGTAAAACAAGAACAAAAAAATCAAAATCAATGATGCAAAACTCTTTCCTCTTTCAGATGCGTATGTCAGATGAAGAGAAATTGAAATTATATGAGGAAGTTGTACGAACTCGTAAGAAGCTAATAGAAAGCAACGTTCTTCAACGTCCTCCCCCAGAAGGAGGTGCAAACTTCTTTAAATCAACTCTAAGAAAGTAAGTACTTTTTTTTTTTTTTTTTGGAGGGAGGAGAGATGTTCACGGACGAAATCTAACCTTCGTACAAAATCACATTTGTGGAAAAACTAATAAAGATTAAATATTAATATTTATATTTTTGCTTAAAGGCAATTACAATGCGTATATCGCATAAAATTCGATAATTATAGAAGATAATAATGACAAGTGAATTTCGCAAAGAATTACTCAGTGTGTAGAAAGTAAGTACTTTTTTTTTTTTGGAGGGAGATGTTCACTGACGAAATTTTTTATTTTATTACTATTCTCTTTTCTAAATATTTAATTTTTGAGATTTTTTTTCAAAATAATTAACTGGTGAGGGCTTAAATGTTACCTGATTATTTTCAGAGAATCATTTTGAAAAATTAATCATCTTTTAACTTTTCTAGTAAAAATTAATATATTAGTGTATTATACATACATATACAAATATGTATGAATATATCTATGTATATATATGCATATGTATGTATTTATATATGTATGAATATATATATATATATATATATATATATATATATATATATACATGCCTATATATACATGTATTTGTATATGTATGAATATATCTATACATGTATTGTGTATTGCATGAATATATCTGTATATATATATATATATATATATATATATATATATATATATATACATGCCTATATATACATGCATTTGTATATGTATGAATATATCTATGTATATATATATATATATTATATGCCTATATATACATGTATTTGTATATGTATGAATATATCTATGTATATATATATGCCTATATATACATGTATTTGTATATGTATGTATAATAATTTGTATATCTATATTAGTGATGATATATATAATTAACTATTCCTATTTCTGTTTGTATTATTAGGTTAACAAAAACAAAAATTGAATATTTACGGCAATATGCAGAAGCAAGTGGACACGACCAATTTAGTGCTGGGTATTGGTCATATTGCAAACTACCACCAAAACAAGCCATGATGACATTTAAGGAACAATTCCTTGAAGAAATGGCTGTCAAATTTGCTGGTAGTGTGCTAGCATATTCAGGTGTCGAGGACAATGGTAAAGTAGATCTTTTTCTTTCTTTCTTTTTTACTTAAAAAAGGTTTGAAAAATAATTTATATGAATTATTATTATAATTTATTAATGTATTTATAAGAATTACATTTTTCTTTAAGTGAAAATATTAGTTTTGAGTTTTCATTAAAGTAGATCTTTTTCTTTCTTTTTTCTTTTTTACTTAAAAAAGGTTTGAAAAATAATTTATATTAATTATTATTATAATTTATTAATGTATTTATAAGAATTACATTTTTCTTTAAGTGAAAATATTAGTTTTGTGTTTTCATTAAAGTAGATCTTTTTCTTTCTTTTTTCTTTTTTACTTAAAAAAGGTTTGAAAAATAATATATAGGAATTATTATTATAATTTATTAATGTATTTATAAGAATTACATTTTTCTTTAAGTAAAAATATTAGTTTTGAGTTTTCATTAAAGTAGATCTTTTTCTTTCTTTTTTACTTAAAAAAGGTTTGAAAAATAATTTATATTAATTATTATTATAATTTATTAATGTATTTATAAGAATTACATTTTTCTTTAATTGAAAATATTAGTTTTGAGTTTTCATTAAAGTAGATCTTTTTCTTTCTTTCTTTCTTTCTTTTTTTACTTAAAAAAGGTTTGAAAAATAATTTATATTAATTATTATTATAATTTATTAATGTATTTATAAGAATTACATTTTTCTTTAAGTGAAAATATTAGTTTTGAGTTTTCATTAAAGTAGATCTTTTTCTTTCTTTCTTTTTTCTTTTTTACTTAAAAAAGGTTTGAAAAATAATATATAGGAATTATTATTATAATTTATTAATGTATTTATAAGAATTACATTTTTCTTTAAGTGAAAATATTAGTTTTGAGTTTTCCCCAGTCTAATTTTTCCCTTTCTTTGAATCATTTAAAATACATTTGATTAAAATATCAGCCTAATATTTCAAAGAAAATCAGATGCACAAATAAATGCCACAAACTGATAAGATTTAATTTAATTTTGTTTTTCCAGTTAGTGATATCAGCGAACAGACAGAACTAATCCAGACATTTGTACAGCGTTGTATGGAATGTATATTCTTATGTGATGAGCTGTACTTACAAGCGATCAAACAAACAACTGACCACCCAGGTAAAGAAGACATTCCTCCATTACACAGACATTTTTTCATTTTTCATAACATCTTGAAAAATAGGTGTTTTTTTAATTTGTTTTTTTTTTTTTTTTTGCATTTTTATTTTTTTGTCTAACAATACATGCAACTTTTATTACAAGTCTATTCTTAAGACTATTATTAACAAAGTACAATATCATTTTTAATTCCGCCCTGTCGGCTGAGGCGTTAGAATGCACCTCTGCAGAGGGGTAAGACTCCCCCAATGGGGCCACCTGTTGGCCGTGGGTGGCGACCCGTGATGCTTAAGAATAGAGCCCAGGTGGATGAGCAGTTCATGACATGCAATACTCCACTTTGGCCCTATCTTGGGCCAGACGGGCGGTCGGAGAGGCCCCCTCCGATCAATCGGCTGGTCACATTATATGATTTTCCCAACCCTATTGCCCTTATGGCAAACCCCAACCCCTTTTTATCATATGGGTGCTAGAAGGCGGTGGCTGCGGGCCTACATGTCCTGGGAATGACGTTAAACTCTATCTGATGGTGAGGTTCCAGTTCTGGAGGTTTGGGGAATGTGGAGCACCCTTCATCACCATTGCTCCCTGGTCCACTCTGACCCGGAGTGGTAGTACCTGTTAGGGTCCCATCTATGGGTTAAATAAAAAAATGTATTTATAAAAAAAATTGTATTATCCATTAAGAATTGATTTATTTCAAAACTTTATCGGCATTAAATGACCCACTGAGGTTGATATGGCGTAAAACAAAACAAACCAAACCATTTTTAATTTTAAGCTATTGTTTATTTTCTTCTATTTTTTTTATTTACAAATTGCCTTTAAATATAAAATTCTAAGAATAAACATAAGTTGCATGTGCTGTCCAATTTTGTATTGTAAATAATGTGGAATATATTGTTTATATTAAACTCTGTCACTTATGTATAATCAAGATCAACAAACTTGAAAGTCTGATTGATTTTGTAAATATTTTGATTTTAATCTTTTTAGATGATCTTTATCAAATGTAACAACTGTTATAAAGTCGTGAAAATATTTTGATTAGATTTGTTAAAAACATCACCATTGGATTTAACCACAACCTCCAGATGTCTTTAGAATCTGCAAGCGTTTCCTTATTTAAATTGGTAAATGCTAGGGACTGGCAAAATGAGCCTAAAATGCATTTTTGACAAAATGACTTTAGCCCCCCCTACAGAAAATAATTTACCAAAAATCAGGAAATTATCAGATTTTAATGAAATTTTCAGTGTTTATTCAACAATGAATGATCTTTATAATGCATTATTTATTTTATTTCAAAACTTTCTCATTTTTTTGAAATAAAATAACTGATGCATTATAAAATTCATTAATTGTTAAATCAATACTGAAAATTTCATTAAAATCGAATAATTACCTGATTTTTGGTAATTTTTTTTTTGCAATCGCGAATGTTACAGTAAAATTGTAAACAAGCGCTTAAAAAAAGAGAAAGAATGGTGGATCGCATCGAAATTGACCAAAACAAATCCCTTTAAATGTATTAAAAAATAAACTACATATGTAATGATATTTTTCTTTTTTTAATGATGGTCATTATGTTACTACTTATCGATTTAGACAAAGTTTGACCTTAAATAATAGATTTAATTATTTTTAATTCGCTTTTAAAACTCATAGAAGCTGATTTCTTTGCCAGTCCCTAGTAAATGCTGCCTTTATCCTTGCCATCAGTTCATCTTTGGAGTTTGAGGGAATTTTGTTGGTCTCTTGCTGAACTGCAACTCATACATAATAAATAAATGGTTATTACAATCTAGAGAGTTAGAAAGATGTTAGAGGTGATGTGGTTGCAGAAATTCTACAATGCATACGGGATAGTTAAAAAAAAAACACCTACTTTGCTATGCAAAGAAAACCTTATCTATTAATAATGGAGATTCGCTTCCAGTTTTTGTCTGTAACAAAAACTACGTCACTGCTTACGTCACAATACCTAAAATCGTCATAAAATAGAATACATTTGAGCATACAATGTTAGACAGTCCACATTGGTTTTTTTAAAACAAGTTTTAATAAATACATACCTGGTATTATCTATCTATATATAGTTTGTTTTATTTTAATATATATTCAAAGTTATCAGAACCAAGTTTCCATTTCAATTTTTTCAATTTTTTACTCCTTTAATAAATTTATTTTATTTTTTACTCCTTTAATAAATTTGATGATTTTACTTTACTTGTAATGCTCAAGGTTTATTATCAATACAAGTTTTTCTTCATATATATTCTATTCATTACCACAGTTTCATTTTTTTTTTGCTGGCATGATCAATAGGACTGGGAATTATTTTATAAAGTAATTGTTTAGAAAATTTTACTATCTAAAGTGTTGGGAATTTAATAACTTAATCCCACAGAAAAAAGAGACATACCTTTTTTTCTCTCTGGCAAGTGCAGTTATTCATTGAGACATATTCCAATTGAGATACCTTCCATTGTATTAATGAGGCAACACATTACGACCGCTTTTAAATACACAAGGTGTTCTATTTATTTAAAAAAACAATGACTGAAATTAATAGATCAAAGGGCAAGTAACTCACCCGTACAATCAATGGATTAGGGCAGATAACTTCTGACCCTTATTATTATTACTAGCAAATATATGCACCCTCCGGGTGCAAGTATTTAAGTTTTAATATAATAAAATATGTTAAATTAGAAAGGCTAATGAAACTGAATAAAAATGCAGATAAAAAGATTTGGAACAGAGGGGCTATGATTGAAAAATAGAACAACTTTGAAACTAACTCTTCCATCAATTTCCATTACTCCCGTCTTTCATTGGTAAATTTTCCTAATTCAACTGTTTAGTTAAAATAGGAAGTAAAGAATAATATTACAGTTATTTCTTCTTGTTAATGTATTTCTTTTAAGATTTATCTCAGATTTTTGCTCATATTCAATAAGATAAAACCAAACAATTAGAAATCAATAATACTAAGCATATATTTATTAAAATCAAATTTTTAATATCAATATGCAAATTAGCCTTTCCATTCACACTGTAAACTGCTATTTTGTTGTATATATAAATACAATTGCATGTTTTTAATATGTAGATATGGTAAACAGTATTAATAATGTAAAACAATTTTTATTAATAATTGAGGTTTAAATAAAAATAAAATCATGGAAAATGTGATGTAAATAACTAAGGGAATTGTGATTTGAGTATTGATATAGTTTTGGTTACTGACAGACAAACACACAATCTCCATTATAATAAGATTAGAGTCTGTTAGTGTTAATTTGTACTGACTAAAGTGAATTTCAACATAAAGTCATGATTTATTTTGATTTTTTATCCAGAACCAAATAGCAATGTGAACAAGAGAAATTGGCAAATCTTGTCCATATTGACAAGTACTTTAGTGCCATCTAATATAATGATACTTAAGTACCTGCAAGTTCATCTACGGAAGTGTGCCATGGATACAACTACAGAAGAAGGAAAGTTTGCACGGATGGCTTATAAAGTAAGTAACCAAGTTATGTGGATTTTGTAAAGTTGTGAATACTGATCTGAAAGTCAATGATATTTTATTTTACTCTAATGGCTGCTGATATTTGACCAAATTTAATCCAAGAACATGTTTCTTTCTTTAAATACTTTACTGTAGATGCATGATTGGGATTTCTTTTATTCATGTCACTATTATAGATACATGCAGAGAGATTGTATAAATATTTATAACAAATAATGATTTAAATATGCAGATTTAGAAGCAATATCTAATGTTTATCTTAAACATTCAGATACTTTTTCATATATATATATATATATGTAAACAACTTTTAGCTATTTTCAGCCGACAGTATATTTGGGAGGATATGTGCTTTTTTTTTTAATTTTAGTCAGACCTAATTTTTTTGAAAGTTAATTCATTTATGTTTAATATTTAAAAAAAAAAAAAAAAAATATTTTTAAAAATATTTTTTTTAAATATTTAAAAAAAAAAAAAAAAAAAAAAAAGCACATATCCTCCCAAATATATATATATATATATATATATATATATATATATATATATATATATATATATATCCAAAAGTCCAGAGAAGAAATCTTCCTTACGACACAAGAGTTTTATTTTAAAAAACCTGTCGCAGTTTGAAGCTCAATGTGTGCTCTTAATGTTAGAGTCACAGAGCAAATATATAAGTAAAGAAATAACAAAAGATTTAGAGATTTAGCATTATAGTCTATTTCAGGAGCTTAGACAATGTGTCTAACTCTCCCGACTCATCAGATGCCTCAATGCGAATCTGATGAATCGGGAGAGTTAGACACTTTGTCTAAGCTCCCTGAAATAGACTATAATATTAAATGTCTAAGCTCCCTGAAATAGACTATAAAGCTAAATCTCTAAGTCTTTTGTTATTTCTTTACTTATATATATATATATATATATATATATATATATATATGAAGAAAAAGTGGAAGTAAATCTAACAATATGTAATTTTATAAAAATTGAAAAAACACAAGTTTTATTAACAATTGATGAGCCAACGCTGCAGTGTTTCGGTTTGTTTAACAAACCTTCCTCAGGGTCTTCCTTGGTTTAAAGAAAAATAAATTATTAATGAAAACAAAAGTCTGCGAGCCTCTGCTTTTGGTATGTGGCTGCTATTCAAATATAAGGAAAGAAAAGACATACTTTAAAACGCTGATTAACGTCAACGTCTTCATTTAAAATATATTATGCATGTGTGTATATATATGTGTGTGTGTGTGTGTGTGTGTGTGTGTGTGTAATCATATATAAGCAAAATTTGGCCAATATTTTTTGTTCATATATATATATATATTCGGGACCTGAACTTTGGTGGATTTATCCACGAATTCCACCCAAATATTAAAAAGTTGGCCAGAAAACTCGAAAAGATCAAAAATAAAATTGTTAAACAGTTTCATAAATGTACTTATCTTGAAAGCAAAAAAACAGTAAAATTCAGGATTTTTTAAAGAAAAAAAAATTAATTAAACACTAACTGAAATTAGAATCATTTTTATTAAACAAGTAATTCAGACTAATCATAACATTTTAAAATCTTTGAAATATTTTGTTTCTTTACCAGTGATGATAGTTGAATATGTGAGTTAGAAGCAGACACAGTATGTGTTGTATACCCTTCTTTTTACTTACTTCTATTCTTCTTCTTCTTCTGTTCTTCTTAGGTTCTTCTTCTAGCGTCTTTATATCTTAAGTTCTTGTAGCGTCTCTTCTAACATCTCTTCTAGCGTCTGGACTTTGTCTTGGGGACTTTGTGTCTGGTCTTCCATTGGGGATTTTCTTTATCAGAAGCCCTGTGTCATTGGCTGAGGGTCGTACTATCCTGGTTATGACATTAAACATTATCTGATAATGATGTTCCAATTCCGAGGAATCATCACTACTCACAGGTCCACTCTGACCTGGAGTGGTAGTATCTGTTAGGGTCCCATCTATGGGCTAAATAGAAAAACATGAGTTAAAAATGGGATTAGAAAAATAATTGAATACACATCAAGAATTAATAAAACAAAAACGTCTTCGGCATAAAATGACCCAATAAGGGTTGACATGCTGTAAAACCCAACCAAACAAATAATTTGTTAAAAGAAATCCTACTCGTGTTGTATACTCATCTACTTTACTTCTTTACTTTCTTCTATTCTTCTGCTGTTCATCTTTTCAATCTTACGTCTTCTTCTAGGTCTCTTCTAACATCTCTTCTTCGTCTGGACTTCGTCTTGGGGACTTCGTCTTGGGGACTTCGTCTTGGGGACTTTGTGCCTGATCTTCCATTGGGGATTTCTCTTTATCAGAATCCCTGTGTCATTGGTAGTTTTTAGATAATAACACAAGACTTCGATTTACTTAGATCATACTTTATTCGGAAATCCCCACCAGACGACCTGCGCAGATTAAGTCGGAGCGTGTATAACACGACTTACCACCGTCGTGGGTTTTGGCCGACTCACTAAAATCTATTTCTAATCTAAACCAGAAGAGGGTTTCCTCCACCGATTCTCACGGTATCCACTGGAAAGGATCAGGATGAGGTCAAGCCTTGTCATTCATCCTTCAAGGCCGTGGGCTGCAACTTATAACAGCCATTTTGGTTTCTACACTACTGTACATAAATATTAAGAATCTAATAATTATGTAACATATGTAACTTATCTATACTGCTATTGTCCTATACATATTATATCACTATGGAGCATATATCACAATCTCACAATATAAACAAATAATAAACCCCCCAAAAATTAATCACTTCCTACTTTTCTTTATTTCAGAGCTTAATGAGAACACTTGAAAAGAAGACACGGAAACTACCACCATCTTGTAAAGAAATTTATTGTATTGCTCAAAGGTAAGCCACTTTGATTAATTGTCTCTCCTCTTTGATATGTATATAATGAAAAGAGAGATCTTGTTATAGGGTGACTAGTACAAAAAGTAATTTGTATAGATTCTTGTCTTTTCCAAACAACTCTAGATAATAAAAACACTTTTTTTGTATCTCTCTAATGTCATAATTTTATATTAGTAATATAAGTAAAAAACAATAAGGTTTTATTATATATTAATGATTGGAAGGCAATTACAATGCATATAAAATAAAAACAAAAAGATGTTTTTAGTCTTATCGATAAGACAAAAATAACATCTTTTTGTTTTTATTATATATGCATTGTAATTGCCTTCCAATCATTAATATATAATAACATATTTAACAATGCTTCAAGCAAATTACCAATTACTAATAAGGTTTTAATCTTTAAAGACTTTTATAAAGACAACGACCCAGGAACAAAAGAGATGTGACATCTCGTTTTAGTTACCTTTCCTATCTGAGTTCATCCTGTTTTATTTCAGGATCATTTCCTGCAAAGAAGCTGCATTTGAAAAAAGAAAGGAGATAAGAAATTTATTAATCTTAAGTTTTGTTAGATTGTTTTTAATGTTTTTAGCAATTCAGTGACCTTTAAGTAATTTGTTTTGTTTTTCAGGAAACCAATAGCTGAACGCATATACTTTTTGAATGGAGAACAAAGAATTGTAGAGTTTGACTCTGCAGCCACTTGTGGCGAAGTAAGTGACTCATTTTTTTTATCTAATCTGACTTTAGTCTCATCCCAAAATGTTGCATGCCCACTCTTTACTTACTTCTTACTTCTATTCTTCTGGCCATCTTTGGAATCTTATAACATCTTGTCTTGGTCTGGAATCTTCTAAGGTCTGGACTTTCTTGGGGACTTCGGGTCTGGTCTTCTATTGGGGATTTCTCTTTATCAGAAGCCCTGTGTCATTGTTAGTTTTTAGAGGTAATAACACAAGACTCCGGTTTGCTTTGATCTTACTTTATTTTTAAATTCCCAACCAGACATCTGCGCAGATTAAGACGGGAGCGCGTGTAACGTGACTTACCCTTCCGTCGAGCTCAGCTGCTAGTCTTTAACTGACTGAAACTTACTTACTATCTAAACCGGAAGAGAGGGTCCTCTCTACCGGTTCTCATGGTATCCACCGGAAGGAAGGATCAGGACAGGTCAAGCCTTGTCATTCAAATCCTTCAAGGCCATGGGCTGCAGCTTATAATGGCCATTTTGATTTCTACACTATTGCACATAAATATTAGGTATCTAATAATTATGTAACAAAAATACACACATAATAGAAAATACATTTATAAATAATAAAAACAATCATGATTAATTTTAATATTAGAACATCAATAAATTCACAGCCTAACGAGGAAAAAAATAATTTACACTATTTATTTTTCAACATAATCTCCTTTCTTATCAATACACTTAATTCAACGTCAGGCTACAAACTTATTGATCCAATCTTGTATGGCAGGCTAAAATGATCATGTACAGCATCAATTGACTCGTGATGCTTAAGGATAGAGCCCAGGTGGATGAGCAGTTCATGACTTGCAATACTCCACTTTGGCACTATCTTGGGCTAGACGGGTGGTCGGAGAGCTCCCCTCTGATCAATCAGCTGGTCACATCAAGCCCTAGCACCTATATGATTTTCCCAACCCTATTGCCCTTATGGCCAGCCCCAACCCCTTTTTATCATATTGGTGCTAGAAGGCGGTGGCTGCGGGTCTACATGTCCTGGGAATGACGTTAAACTCAATCTGATGGTGAGGTTCCAGTTTTGGAGGTTTGGGGAATGTGGAGCACCCCTTCATCACCATTGCTCCCTGGTCCACTCTGACCCGGTGTGGTAGTACCTGTTTGGGTCCCATCTATGGGTTAAATACAAAAACATGAGTTTATAAATAAAATTGTATTATCCATTAAGAATTAATTTATTTCACAACTTTGTCGGCATTAAATGACCCATTGAAGTTGATATGCCGTAAAACAAAACAAAACAAACAAATATAAAATAATTACTTAATAACTGAGACATTGCCTGAAAGAAATGAAAATAAATCATTTAGAAAAGACCAATGTGTGGTCATTAACCATTCACTGGAAAGAGGCTGTGTGTTTGACTAATGGTTTTTATCCAAGAGTATCAACGTGTGGAAAAAGTTAGCAGCAAAGTTAGAAAAATTGAAAGGGAATAGGTTTACGCCTTGGCCAGCTTTTCTAGAATCAACATATATCCAGGTGCCTCTGGGTGTAGGTGAACACTCGGACACTATGTATAGAATGATTAGATATCAATAAGTATTTTCATAGTTTAAGGTGAATTTTTTTTAATATTATGATTTTTATTAAGTTTTCATTTTTTTTCTTTCTTGTAGATAATAAAAACAGTAAAAGCCAAAATCGGGATGCGCTCTGATGCAGAATGTTTCGCTCTCTATGAGTATATTGGTACTACAGGTGAGTTTGACAAAAAAGAATTTGTTTTGAAACCAAAAAGAATTTGTTAAGGTTTTCTACTCATTTTTCTAATATTCAGATGATAAAATATATTGAATATGACCATCAACAAATTTCTTGATTGTTTTTAATAATTAGATACATCATTTTAGAATATAGATACTTGTTTTAAAAATCTTTTAATATCCGCGCCAATTACTATCAAGCAAGAAACCTTGTATTAATTAATTAATTTTTATTATTTTCAGAACGTAATATGTCTTCGGACGAACGCCTTTCAGATACTGTCAGCAAATGGGAACGCCTGATGAAGACTGGCTCCAGCAGAGACCCTAGACTTATGTTCAAGGTAATGATAAGCAATTATCAATTCTACAATTGCAACTAAGTAAATTCTAATGAAGAAAGATGATTAACATTTTTTCAAAAGGTTGCTTTTAAAAGATGCTTCATGTTTCTGAAGATTTCTGAATGATTTTTTTAATAAAGCTGGATGTTAGATGATATTAAAAAAAATAGAAAAGAAAACAATTATAAGACCATTTCAGTTGATAGACTCCTTCCCATGCACAACTACTTTTAAGACATCACATATTAACTCTAGTATTATCTGCGTTATTCAGACTATTGTCCCCATCTTCATTGTTATTTGTACAAAATTTCGACCAATATGCCCTCCGGCCTTCTTCAGGTATTTCTTGTCGGAATCGGGAACCTTCTTTTCGAACTTGGGAACTTTCTTGTCATAATCGGGAGCCATCACGGAACTTTGAACCTAACCCTTTATTTATTCCACGGGGGTATCCTGTTCTCATTCCGCTAACCATAGCTGGGGTAGGAGTTGTGTTAATTATTTTTCTATGTTACTGCCTCTACTCAGGATTGAACCCGGAATCCAGAGATAACTGTCACTTAGAACTGTCTTAACCTAACTACCTTATCCACTAGGCCATGTGTCCAATTGTCCATCAAGCCTCATCACAAATATTCAGAGAAATAGTAAATATTAACTCTTTCACTAAACAGCTTTTTATTCATTATTCATTATTTTCTATAATGACAAAATCATTTCCAATTTAATTTTCCTTTTTTCTTTCTCCTTGCTATTTTTAAGAAACGATTATTCATTGAACCATACACAAACACTAATGATGCCGTTGAATGTGACCTAGTCTTCCATCAGCTGGTCGAGGACGTCTTTGAGCAAAGAATTCCAATCTCACCACAGGATGCTGTAAGTTTTTTATTGTTTTTCTACTTTTATCTTTTTTAAATCTTATATGTATACAACGCATGTTGCTCATTGGAAGAAAGGAAATGTTATTAAAATTTACATTTACTGCAATCATTAAACTTTCCATTAATCTGTTTGTAGACTAATGAATTACCTTAATTAAAACATTTTAAAAATTAAACCTATACAGTTTACCGTTTAACTTGCTCCAAATGCCTTAATTTCTATATAGGTAGTACAATTAGACCCCTCCACATTAGAATCAAAGAACATATCCACACACATGCATCCTCATTCCACAAACATTTAATCAAATGCAAAAATAAAGACAATAGTTTTTCCGTTAAGATAGAGACAGTAATACGCAACATTGGTAATCTCAGAATTAGAGAAAGTTTATTAATAGCCAAATTAGGTCCTAGTATAAACAATAGATTAGAGCTAAACACTGAATACATAATTAATTAAAATACACATTCCTCATTGTATATAGTACATAGTATGTACATTTCATTATACATATATCAAATGAATAATACATAAATATATAAATAGATGAAAAAAATAAAATTGAAAATTGAATGAACGGCTAAATGACTATCACGGCTTTCCACGTGGCGTTTAAAAAAAAGAACACCACAAGACGCGTGTTTATAACAAAAAAATTAACGACATAAAAAAAAAACGCGTCCATTTCTGGAATTCGTCTCTGAAGATAAAGTTATACTTTGAAATCGATAAGACAAAAATAACATCTTTTTGTTTTTATTTTTTATGTGCATTGTAATTGCTTTCAAATTATTAATATATTATAACATACTTAACAATGCTTCAAGCAAATTACCAATTAATTTTAAAAATTGCTTTAATTAAAAGAATTGATAGCATTTTTTTGCTTATGTAGTTTCCACATATATATTTGAGTCTATCTCTTTTTCTAACTATTTATTATAGGTTCGGCTCTGTGCCCTGAAGCTCCAGTCTGAAAATGAGGATATTCGTAAAGGAGAGACTGATTACAGGTAATTTTTTACATTTCTATTCTTATGTAAGTGCATATTTATGTGACTATTTCATCTTGCCTTTAACCAAAACATTTATGACTTGAAGATAAATGTTTAAAAAAAAATAAAAGGCGTGTCCATGTGCTGGCTTCTACAGGAGAACGTCACTTATGAGTTCATCCTTGTTTCTCCAGCAGTGTCCCGCGTGTCTTGTCCGTCTTACTCGGATGGTTTGGGTGATATGCGGCAGGTGGCCGTACAGCTGCTTTCTCGTGGGGTGCTGTTTCCACATCTTGTTCAGGATCACCTGCAGCATTCTCCCATCTAGTTTATTCTCTAGTCACTTAGTTAGGGTCCAGGTGGTGCAGCCATACAGCAGCACTGACACGACAACGGCCTGGAAGAACTGTCTCTTTAACTTGTCTGTGAGATTGGGCTCTCTCTCTCTTTTTTGTCCTGATGGACTCTCCCTGATTAGTTCATGCCTAGCACTCATATGATTCCATTGGTCAGGATTTTTTTGTCATTATCATGAAGCAGATCTTCCAGAGGATTCCATTGGTCAAGGCTTTTTTCCCCATTACCCTGAGGGGATATTGGTCTGGAGTTCCCACATTGTTACCCTAAAATGACATCATCCAGGAATTCTCCAAATATAAGCTAATTGATTCTAAACAAAAATTAAATTATTATTTCATTCTTTCTTTTCTTAAACCTAACCCTAACCCCTAAAACCTAACCCATTCTTTATCATTCCCAGTGATGGTAGAAACTATTTCCCATTGTCTTGGCTATATTATTAAATACATTTTTCAATAAGGTAAGTGTATAAGTAGAATAGAGTGATCTGCCCCTGTGTCTGGGCTGAACAGAGTGATCTGCCCTTGATCAGACAAAGAGTATAAATAAAAAGATGGAAATGGCAAATTGCAATGCGGCTCTCAACGTTTGAACACAGCTGATCACATCTTTTGTATTTTATAGTAAGAAAGGTAATAGCCTCATCTTTTTAAATGCATTCTTCATCATTTGGCAAAAGTATCTGCCCGTGGAATCATAAAAAGTGACATATTTTTCTAAGATTAACAAAATGATGTTTAACTCTTAACATCCTGTTGAGAATTTTCTAAGTCCATAATTATTATTATTATTATTATTATTATTATTATTATTATTTTATTTTGTATTTAAAACAATAATAGATAGAGTGCATGTGTGCATGGATAAACTCCTGGCCGAAACACGTGTCAGTAAAATAAAATAAAATCTTATTTCATCCATTCAGCATTTTCTTTTCCTTTCTTTTTCTTTTCAACATACCGTCGGATTCACTTGGATTTTCAACTTACAAACTGTTTCATATTTTAAATTCTTTCTAAAATAAATATATCCGATTCTATATAGAGGAGACAAATATTCTTATATCAAAATCTTTTTTTCAATGTTTTTACTTATTATTCTTAGTCTATTATACCTTATCTTGTTTCTAGTGTTTTCTTTTATAAGTTTTTTTCTACGATAATTTTGTCCATCTTATCTCTTTTCCTTTTAGAAGTTATTTTAAATTCTTATGTCAACAAACCGACAATACAAGAGGCATTAGTTACTGGCCACGAAGCTTCAACAGCCCTCTTTTTCTTTTAGAAGTTATTTTAAATTCTTATGTCAACAAACCGACAATACAAGAGGCATTAGTTACTGGCCACGAAGCTTCAACAGCCCTCTTTTTCTTTTAGAAGTTATTTTAAATTCTTATGTCAACAAACCGACAATACAAGAGGCATTAGTTACTGGCCACGAAGCTTCAACAGCCCTCTTTTTTCTTTTAGAAGTTATTTTAAATTCTTATGTCAACAAACCGACAATACAAGAGGCATTAGTTACTGGCCACGAAGCTTCAACAGCCCTCTTTTCTTTTAGAAGTTATTTTAAATTCTTATGTCAACAAACCGACAATACAAGAGGCATTAGTTACTGGCCACGCAACTTCAACAGCCCAGTCGGCTGGGGGCTTTAGTATCCAGACTAACGGCAACCTTCTTTTCATAATCGTGAGCCTCCAAGAAACTTAGAACCGAACTCGACCCTTGTCATTCCGCTAACCATGGCCGAGCACAAGCAAATTTTTAGGAACTTATAAACCTAATTTTCTTTTTACCTGAGGCTGTAGAATACCACGACTGGACCTCTGCAGAAATCCCCCAATGAGGATAACAGTTGGCCGTGGGTGGGAATTCATATTTTTTAAGGATTTATCAAAAAATGGCTAAAAATGGCCTTTTCATTTAAAGTTACCTGAGTTATTTCCCTTGAATTAAAGACTTATAAATATGTTTAATATTACATTTAAACAAAGGCTATCGTTTGGGGTGGATTAGGAAAACAAATGTGACTTCTAGCCGGGTGGAATGAGGCGGTATAGGACGTTAAGAGTTAATCAACTCCACACATTTGCACTGACCATTATAAAATCATCAATGGAGATTTGTTTAATGTGTTGTATACCATTCCTTTCCTTTCTTACTTCTATTATTCTTCTGCTCATCTTTGGTATCTTACGTTCATCTTCTAGCGTCGCACTTAATTCATTTCTTCTTCTAGGTCAGTCTTGTTGCCAAGACATTCATCAACCACAAAACCATATTATTTATGTAAGCTTTTATTTACTTAACTAAACATTTCATGTAACTAACATAACGCGCGTGTGCAGTGAGCTTCAGCTAAGGCAGATAGGCCTTATCTGCCTGACGTCCAAGCTGAAACTGAGAGCCAACCAGATCCCACGTGACTTCACGTATTTCGCGAGCTTTCTGTAATATTCCATGGAAAGTCCCGCCCGTGATATGAAAAGGGGCCATCCCTTCAGAAATACAGGGGGTTGACAATAATCTATGCATGGATTATGTAACAAATGCTGATATATCTAGACGTTCGCGCCTAAAAGAAAATCTATCAAATAGACCCCTTTTGGAGCCTACCCTTGGACTATAAATGAACCAATTTTTCGGATCCCAACCAGAAAGAAATTATTCTTCTAACCAAATCCACGTCACTTTAAAGTAAGACAAAGCACATTCACTTATAAGAAGGTATGAACTAATATCTATCTATCTATCTCTCTTTATCAACCTTTTACAAGATCATCAGTATTACTTGCTACTGACTGCCGTGTGACTTTGAACTCTTACCCTTTCTTTCTCACTTCATAACTTATAACATATTTTCTTACATGTTATAATGAACTTTTAAAAAAACAAAATTACATTTTGTACACAAGAGTACTGAAAGAACTTTGCTCGGTATTATGCGTTACCTTTTGTAAACTTTTTCTCAATACAAGTTGTTTGTTTTAATATTGAGTCTTGTTATTTATGCCATGTGCCTGCAGTAATTGAATGTTTTATGGTGTCTTTAAATGTTTGAATATTTTATTGATTATTGACGTCAAACTGGTGACCTTTATACAAAAACATCAAACAGCCCTTACAAACTACCATACACTGACCATTATTAAATCATCAATGGAGATTTGTTTAATGCTGATATATCTTTATTACAAAAAGGGTTTTCTTTTTCTGGTTAATAGCATTATTGTTAAATACTTTCTTGAGAATTCACAATGTTTCGTTTTTTCTTTCTTTTGTTTTTTTCTTTCAGCGTTCTTTTTTCAAACTTTAAATTTCAAACAGACTGATAAACAAGAACTATCACTCGCTTTTCTCGTTATTCTGTGATAAAAAAAATTTCTTATTACCTTCCATATTCCAACAAATGCCCTGAAGATGATCTAATTAATAGATCGAAACACTGCAGCGTCGGCCAATAAACTCACCACTTAACCCATTCAAACCTGTGTTTTTTTAATCTTTCTTAATATACTACATATATATATATGAAGTAAATGGAAGATAATGATACATACAATGATATATATGATTTCCTTGTTTAATACTTACCGATTTCTTTTCCTTTCTTCAGTTCGGTGATGAGAATATTGCCACGGGATATGCGGCCACATGTGAATGTTGAAGAAATTTCTGCTGCATACAAGGCACTCAATGATGTTTCACCCCAGCAAGCTATCATGTCGTTTATTCAGTTGCTGAAAAATTGGCCACTTTTTGGTTCAACAGTATTCGAAGTTTCTGTGAGTACTTAATGATGAAAATTTATTGAATTTGAATGTATCCAATAACATTTTTTGGATCATATGCATAATTGTAACACTATCAGTCTATGGTTCCAATTTATAAATGTGTGTATGCCAGATATGATATATGTGTATATGTAATAAATTGGATTGTGGATACAGGAATTTAGGGTAAACTTTATGATAGTGTCTCATATCTTGATCTTATGTCATAAAAGAAAAACAGTTAAATCTTTTTTTCTTATCTGGTTTCATCTTTATGCAAATCTCAAGTCATGGATACAAATTTAAATTGAAATAAATAAATAAATGTGTTGTATACTCTCTTTACTTCTATTATTCTTCTGCTCATCTTTGGTATCTTACGTTCTTCTTCTAGCGTCTGGACTTCGTCTTGGGGACTTTGTGTCTGGTCTTCCATTGGGGATTTCTCTTTATCAGAAGCCCTGTGTCATTTGTAGTTTTTAGATAATAACCCAAGACTTCGATTTGCTTTAGATCATATTTTATTCCAAAATCCCCACCAGACTACCTGCGCAGATTGAGTCGGCTGTGCACTTAACACGACTTACCACTTTCATGGTTTGGCCGATACTGATACTAAACTCTTTCTAATCTAAACCAGAAGAGGGTCTTCACCGATTCTCACGGTATCCACCGGAAGGATCAGGATGAGGTCAAGCCGTGTCACTCAATCCTTCAAGGCCGCCGGCTGCAACTTATAACAGCCATTTTGGTTTCTACACTACTGTAAATAAGTGTTAGGTTACTAACAATTATGTAACAAATGAAAAGCTACATAAAACTGTCCTGTGTCACTGTTTTCATATCATGTTCGTTCTAAGTTTTGATGTTTGTCAGAATTGAAGAACTAAAATGACCACATAATAATAAAACAACAAAAATGTATATCTGGCTTCTAATCAACTATTCTGTTCTCTTGAATTACCAATCCTTCATTCCCCCTCCGATCAATCGGCTGATCACATCAAGCCCTAGCACCTATATGATTGCCCCAACCCTATTGCCCTTATGGCAAGCCCCAACCCCTTTTTATCATATGGGTGCTAGAAGCTGTTGACTGCGGGTCTACATATCCTGGGAATGACGTTAAACTCTATCTGATGGTGAGGTTCCAGTTTTGGAGGTTTGGGGAATGTGGAGCACCCCTTCATCACCAATCCTCCCTGGTTCACTCTAACCCGGAGTGGTAGTACCTGTTAGGGTCCCATATATGGGTTAAATAGAAAAACATGAGTTGATAAACACAATTGTATTATCCATTAAAAATGAAATTATTTCAAAACTTTTTCAGCATTAAACATTTTTTTTATTAATAGAAGTATTCGGCATAAAATAACCCAAGGGGTTAACATGTCATAAAACCCAACCAATCCTTCATTGTACAAGTTTTATCCTGATATTTGCTATTTTTCTCTTTACAGCTTTTAATGTAATTACCTTACAATTATTTTGTAATATGAGAAACCATAAATACAACAGTTCTTTGTTCTCCTTCACTAATATCAAGTTTATGTGTTAATGGGTTTTGTTTTTTCTATTCTATAACATTTTCATAACCTAAAATCATTGTTTTATCATCATCATCATCATCTTTTCCATTTTTTGACAAAATATCCCCCCAAAAGTAATCCCTCCATGGAAACTATAACAGAAACAGAGAGCATAATCACACTGTCAATTTTCAGCTACAAAATACTATTTTTCGCACATAATCACCACGATAGGTTATTTATTTTTGTTCATAAATATCTGGTCGACTTTTTCACAGCAGCTATGACGGCATCATTGTCAAGCAAATGGGATGGTCCATCTTTCATCTACCTGAACAGATTCAAGTAAAAAAAAAACATCAAATCTGGATTATATGGTGGATGTGATATAAAATTTGTAATATAATTAATGGTCTTGCCTATCATTATTATTATTACTAGCAAATATATGCACCCTCCGTAGGGTGCAAGTATTTAAGTTTTAATGTAATAAGATATTGTATTAAATTAGAAAGGCTAATGAAACTAAATAAGAATACAGATAAAAAGATTTGAAACAGAGGGAGTATAATAATAGATTTGAAACAGAGGGAGTATAATAAAAAATGGAACAACTGAAACTTACTCTTCCATCACTCTCGTCTTTCATTGTTATTTTTTCTAATTTAAGTATTTAGTTAAAAGATGAAGTAAAGAATAAAATGACAGTTATTTCTTCTTGTTAATGGATTTCATTTGGGATTCATTGAAGAGATTTTTGCTTATATTCATTAAAATAAAACCAAACAGTTAGAAATCAATAATACTAAGCATATATTTATTAAAATCACATTTTTAATATCAATATGCAAATTAGCCTTCCCGTTCACACAGTAAACCGCTATTTTGTTGTATATATAAATATAATTGCATGTTATCAGTATGTAGATATGGTCAACAGTATTAATAATGTAAAACAATTTTATTCATAATTGAGGTTTGAATAAAAATGCAGTCATGGAGAATGTGATGTAAATAACTAAGGGAATTGTGACTTGAGTAGTAATATAGTTTCGGTTACAGACAGAAAAACACAGAATCTCCATTATAATAAGATTATTATTATATATATATATGCTTATCATTATTATATATATATATTATTCCTATCATTATTATTATTATTATTATTATTATTGACACAAACACGTGTCATTGTCAAGAAAATGTGATGGTCCATCTTTCATCTACCTGAACTGATTAGAGTAAAAAAATCATCAAATCTGGATTATATGGTGGATGTGATATAAAATTTGTAATATAATTAATGGTCTTCTGGCTGGGATAAGATGAACCGTCTTTATCAGAAAGTCCCAGAAATTGTTTCATTCTCAAGAACAGATTCTAGCTTATGCATATCCCATTTTTTGTCAAAATCTAGTTTTTTGCACAATTCCTAGTGGATCACCTTTCCAACCCAGTCATGCCTATCATTATTATTATTATTATTATTATTATTATTATTATTATTATTATTGACACAAACACGTTTTTGTATAATAGTTATTTTTTTCATTGGAATTTCCCACGTGGAAAGATAAATTCCGAAAAACAATATCCTCCAAAGTCTCTGGAATAGATAAACCGGAATGAAATATTTCCTAGGAGAAGCCAATATATATATATTTAAATCTTTTGTTTTTATTTTTTATTTTTATTTTTTATTTTTTGTTTTTATTTTTTATTTTTATTTTTCATACGCATTGTATTGGCCTTCAAAATATTAATATATTATAAATTTAATATTAATATATTATAAGCTTATTTAATATTAATATATTATAAATTTATTTTTATATATATATTATTTTTATATATATTTTTTATATATATTAATATATTATAAATTTTTTTTTTTTTTTTTTTTCATATGCTTTGTATTGGCCTTTCAAAATATTAATATATTATAAATTTTATTTATATTTATATTTATATATATATATAATATATATATATATATATATATATATATATATATATATATTATTTTTATATATATTTTTTATATGTATTAATATATTATAATTTTTTTTTTTTTTTTTTCATACGCTTTGTATTGGCCTTTCAAAATATTAATATATTATAAATTTTTATATTTATATTATATATATATATATATATATATATATTATTTTTATATATATTTTTATATATATTAATATATTATAATTTTTTTTTTTTTTTTTTTTTTTCATACGCATTGTATTGGCCTTTCAAAATATTAATATATTATAAATTTTTTTATTTATATATTTATATTTATATTTAAATTTTAAATCTTTTTCAGCAATCGTATACATCAAGTTTACCAAAGACATTACTCCTTGCTGTACATGAGCATGGTATCCACTTTTTGGAAATCAAAACATTTGTAAGTTTAATTTATCATTTCAGAACATTTCATTTCTGTATAAAAAAAATTTTTCTTTCTAATGATTATATAAAATTCAGTGAGCATCATCTACTGATTTCTAACGAGATAAATAATAAATGAGATCAGATTTTTAATGGACAAATTTATTTGGTCAACATATTTATGTATTAGATGTGTGAAGAAATCTCCAGCATTATTCATTAAAATTAATGATAAATAGTACATATATTATAGAATTGGACAAATCAAAGTGTAAAGACGTTGATTTTTGCGACTTTAACAAGGAAAATATTCTATCAATGACATTAACAAAATCTATTTTGAATAATTCAAACTAGACCGACCGACCGAACAAGAATTTTCTTGCTAAAAATTATTGACCAAAGCATTACAATTATTTTTTACGGCGACGAGTATACAGGCCGAAAGATAGCCAAAAGAATAAAATAACAAGCCAAAATGTCAGTAAAAAGGAAGCCATGGGTAGCAGCATGGTGGATGTGAGAAACGGCAGATAATCCCATACTGGGATAATGACGGGGCTCATATGATGCTGGGTGGAGGAACCCTAAACGGGTCAACGGCCAGGATCAAACAGTTCAGTTAGGAAACTACTGCTCCTCATCTCTAAGACTAGCGCCTATTGATGAGTCAACAGCCACCGATAGATATCTATGACATCGAAACAATCCAAAATCCACGTACGTTGATCAGCTCTGTGCGGATGCTGCATAGAGGACCTCCCGAGAATGATGAGCGATAGGGACGGATGGAGAGAGATTGTCATGGATATCCGCGCTGAAAGCGCGACATGATGATGATGATATTTATTAATAATCAAACTATTTTCCATGAGTTTATACAATCTTATCAAGGTTCCAGAAGTTTTGAATTTCATTTTGATAAAACACATCTGGTTTGAAATATAAAAGTTGACTCTTTTTGAACACTAAAGACATCTTTAAGTTTTTGACTAGATAAGGAATGCTACATTTAATGAAACAAATGGGGCTGGAAATTTTTGCATTCGCCTAATATTTAAATGACATAGAGATGAATAAAATGTTATGGCATTTCTACACAGGACTTTATATTAATAAGATATGGGCACCTCATGTGGTGTAATGGTTAGTGATCTAGATTAGCAGACCATTGTTAGTGAGTTCGATTCTCACTGGGTGCCCCATACTTCTGGCCTTGTGTCATATCTAAGCTAAGCTTAGTAAATAACTATATTAATAAGATAAATAAATCAAGCCTATTTTCTTTGAGAAATCATCTTGATATTTTGTATAAATTAAACAAAAAAAAACTTTTTATTCCAGACAACAATAATGAATAAAATGTTATGGCATTTTTACACAGGACTTCATATTAATACTAGTAAAAGTACCTGGTCCATGACCAGACGAAAACATTTTTAGGAACACCAAGGAGTGCTGATATAACTGGCAAGTAGCTGATATAGCCAGCAGGCAAGCTCCTGCTGATGCAGCAGCAGCAGCTATATGATGCTTTCTGAAAATTGTTTGATTTTTCTTTAATTAATTATATGCCTTAATCAGAAAAATCAATAACCAAATTTGGTGTGTTTCTTAGTTAGAAGGATATTAAGGTGTATGCAAAATTTCGAATCTGAGTGACATCACTTTTTAGAGTTATAGGTCGACACGTACATACCAAACTTTCTTTTATATATATAGAAGAAGATGTTATCAAGCCTATTTTCTTTGAGAAATCATCTTAATATTTTGTATAAATTAAACAAAAAAAAACTTTTTATTCCAGACAACACAAATTTCTCTATATTGTTAAGACGAAATAAAAAAAATCCTTATTAAATATCAAAACTGATAATTATTCTTAAAATATTTTTGAATTCTAATTTATTAACTTTATTACATATTTTAGATTTATTAATTTTATTACATATTTCAAATTTATTAACTTTATTACATATTTCAATTTATTAACTTTATTACATATTTCAAATTTATTAACTTTATTACATATTTCAATTTTATTAACTTTATTACATATTTCAATTTTATTAACTTTATTACATATTTCAAATTTATTAACTTTATTACATATTTCAAATTTATTAACTTATTACATATTTCAAATTTATTAACTTTATTACATATTTCAAATTTATTATTTATTACATATTTCAATTTTATTAACTTATTACATATTTCAAAATTATTAACTTTATTACATAATTTCAAAATTATTAACTTTTACATATTTTCAATTTTATTAACTTTATTATTTATTACATATTTCAAATTATTAACTTTATTACATATTTCAAATTTATTAACTTTATTACATATTTCAAATTTATTAACTTTATTACATATTTCAAATTTATTAACTTTATTACATATTTCAAAATTTATTAACTTTATTACATATTTCAATTTTATTAATTTATTACATTTTCAATTTTATTAACTTTATTACATTTTTCAATTTATTAACTTATTACATATTTCAAATTTATTAACTTTATTACATATTTCAATTTTATTAACTTTATTACATATTTCAATTTTATTAACTTTATTACATTATTTCAATTTTATTAACTTTATTACATATTTCAAATTTATTAACTTTATTACATATTTCAAATTTATTAACTTTATTAATATTCAAATTATTTTATTTCCATATTTCAATTTTATTAACTTTATTACATATTTCAATTTTATTAACTTTATTACATATTTCAATTTATAACTTTATTACATATTTCAAATTTATTAACTTTATTACATATTTCAATTTTATTAACTTTATTACATATTTCAAATTTATTAACTTTATTACATATTTCAATTTATTAACTTTATTACATATTTCAAATTATTAACTTTATTACATATTTCAAATTTATTAACTTTATTACAAAAATTTCTGATTTTTGTTGTTTTTTGTTTTTCAGAAAGTGATCTCGTCGTTTCCTTATTGTGAAATTGCACATTCCAGTCCTTCCCTCACAAGCATTATGATAGTCATTGGACATGTTGCTAAAGGATCAAAATATATGTTTAATACTAACCAAGTAAGAACAACATTTCTTTTTTCTACATGATGTAATTCAATAACACACCTCAACTTCATTTGCACTTTCATATCATATTCTATTTTGTCAGATTGTCATTGAGTTGCTATTTGAAACAAAACAAAACAAATGTTGGTTATTAGTGGAAAAGTTCAGTCCACCTCTAACATCAACTTCATTTTCACTTTCATATCATATTCTATTTTGTCAGATTGTCATTGAGTTGCTATTTGAAACAAAATAAAACAAATGTTGGTTATTAGTGGAAAAGTTCAGTCCACCTCTAACATCAACTTCATTTTCACTTTCATATCATATTCTATTTTGTCAGATTGTCATTGAGTTGCTATTTGAAACAAAACAAAACAAATGTTGGTTATTAGTGGAAAAGTTCAGTCCACCTCTAACATCAACTTCATTTTCACTTTCATATCATATTCTATTTTGTCAGATTGTCATTGAGTTGCTATTTGAAACAAAACAAAACAAATGTTGGTTATTAGTGGAAAAGTTCAGTCCACCTCTAACATCAGGATGATGTATAGATACATGTTGGTCTGGAAAGAAAAGGGTTACACCTCATACTGATGTTATAAGTGTTATGAACCGTATTACCATGCAAGCGTATGGTGACGAGGAAATGAACAAAATACAGATTTTAAGTTTTAAAATTGTATTAAGAAAAACAACATGAGAACGGTGAAAGGATAGAAATGAGAATTACAGGATAAAATTGGTTATAGTTATGGGTGGATATTAAGTTCGTAAAATGTCCAGCTTGACTGTGGTAGTGGGGCGGTGATGTAGGCAGAATTTTGTGTGTGTGGTGGTAGGCGCTGTGTCTTGAATAAAAGTCAGTGAGTAGTGATGGGTGTTGGTAGGTGAGTCGAGTCTTGTGTTTTAGAGTCGTTAGCTGTTGTAGGCAGAATCTTGTGTTTCAGTTATTCTGAAGTCTACCGCTGGTCGTATCGTGTTATGATAGCTAGTATATTTTTTTTTGTATCGTCGAATGATATAGAAATGTTCGCTTCTTTCGTGTCTTGTTCTAGGCAGAATATTGTGTATTGGTAGTAGTGTTTTTTGTTTTGTATCTTCGAATCTTGTAGAAATGTTCGAGTGTTGACTGCCTGGTGAGGTCAGGTTTGGGTAAGTGGGTGGTGTAGGTGAGTCGCTGCCTCTGATGTTGATTTCGCTTGCGAGCGTGTATTTGAATCGATGCCCGGGACCCCTCTGTCGGCTGCCCTTCAAAGCTGGCCATTTATAGAGAGTGCGAGCAGAAGTTGGATCAAATGAAGATATTTTCATTTCACCCGGGAATCGCTTTCATTGGATGATAATGCGAATTTTATTTACCAATTTTTTATTTTTATTTAATGTCAGGAATTGACTATCAAAGCGGAACTCCGATCGGAGCCCATGCGCAAATATATGTTAAAATGGTCATTCCGTTTTAGGTAACGATAGAGGACACTTCCGACTTTGTCTGTCCCGTTGGCGAGTGTATGTAGCTTGTATTAGTGAATCGGGAGATTTCGACTTTTGAATATACAACATAAGTTTTATTTAATAAACACAAAACAATAAAACTGTTCAAAGGAAGAAATAGATAACATTTGATAAAAGATAACAAAATCGATTTCAATAGAAATGAAAACACAAGAAAGAAATGGACACGTCATGTGTCTTTTTCAAAATTCTTAAAAAGGGAATGGCATAATTACTGTATCACCTGTCTGACCAACTGTAATGAAAAGAAGAAGAATGGTATATGAGCTCTTTGATTCCTTTACCCATTTCCTCTTTGAGTCATATAATCTAAATTGTAAATCTAAGGGTCAACAGTAATTAATAAAGGTGCGGATTTCTGAAAATTAATTAAATTATTCTAAAGCGCTGATAGTTAAATTGCTGAACAAAAAATACCTATATCTTATTATGATGGAGATTGTGTGTTTTTCTGTCTGTAACCAAAACTATATTACTAATCGAGTCACAATTAACATAGTTATTTACATCACATTCTCCATGATTTTATTTATATTTAAACCTCAATTATTAATAAAATTTCTTCACGTTTTTATTAGTGTTGTCCATATCTACATACAAATAACATGCAATTGTATTTATATTTACAAAAAATAGCGGTTTGCAGTGTGAATGGGAAGGCTAATTTGCATATTGATATTAAAAATGTGATTTTATTAAATATGTGCTTAGTATTATTGATTTCTAACTGTTTGGTTTTATTTTAATGAATATAAGCAAAAATCTCTTCAATGAATCTTAAATGAAATCCATTAACAAGAAAAAATAACTGTCATTTTATTCTTTATTCCTAATTTAACTAAATTGTTAAATACGTAAAATTCAGCAATGAAAAACGGGAGTGATGGAAGAGTAAGTTTCATTTCTATTTTTCTATTATACCCCCACTCTGTTACATATCTTTTTGTCTGCCTCTAATTTAATACGATATTTCATTACATTAAAACTTAAATACTTGCACCCTACGGAGGGTGCATATATTTGCTAGTCTTATTATAATGGAGATTGTGTGTTTTTCTGTCTGTAACCGAAACTATATTACTACTCAAGTCACAATTCCCTTAATTATGTATGTCAAATTCTCCATGATTTCATTCTTTTAAACCTTCAGTTATTAATAAAAATTGTTTACATTATTAATACTGTTGACCATATCTACGTACTAATAACATGCAATTGTATTTATATATACAACAAAATAGCGGTTTACAGTTTGAACGAGAAGGCTAATTTGCATATTGATATTTAAAATTTTATTTTAATAAATATGTGCTTGGTATTATTGATTTCTAATTGTTTGGTTTTATCTTAAGAAATATAAACAAAAATCTTGTGGATAAATCTTAAAAGAAATTTATTTACAAGAAGAAATAACTGTAATATTATCCTTTACTTCCTATTTTAACTAAATAGTTAAATTAGGAAAATTTACCAATGAAAGAGGGGAGTAATGGAAAATGATGGAATAGTTAGTTTCAAAGTTGTTCTATTTTTCGATTATACCCCCTCTGTTGCAGATCTTTTTATCTGCATTCTTAGTCAGTTTCATTAGCCTTTCTAATTTAATATGATATTTTATTATATCAAAACTTAAATACTTGCACCCGGAGGGTGCATATATTTGCTAGTAAAAATAAAGTAGAGTTAACAGGTCAATTTAGTGACTGTTACAATATAGTTTATTTCCCATGTCAAACTATTTTATTAATCAAATATTAATTACCTAAAAACAGGTTTTTCAAGTCGTTAATTCTTAGTTCACACACACTTGCAAAACATATTTCATTTTTTTTATTTCGGAAATGGATTACCTGTGTCAGAGATAATTTTAAAGACCTTAGGCAAACCAATTTTTTAAACAAGTCTCTTTTACGTATTAAGGAAACAGCACACTAAGATATCCACCCAGCTTTTTACTTCACAGCAAATACAGAACATTCTGGCTTCATGAAAAATACCTCAATTAAATTACTTGAATTAATAGCATATTTTTCCAGATCAACTGGAGGAGAAAAGGAAGTAATTATGTTTTGATTTACATTTATAAAAACAAATAACAACATTTGTCTAAATATACAAATGAGGTTAAAAGTTGTTTTCAGACCTTAACGAGCTTTTAGATTTGTCAAACTGAAAAGATTTATTATATTTTAAATAAATGAAATATTTAAGATCTCCCCAATTCAAGTCAGTGTGAAATATCAATGTAACATGTGATACTAGTATATTTAGGGTCTGTTTCATTGAAATGGTTTACAACATGAGATTGTTGTTTTTTGATAAACTACCTGAAAAAAAAAAAGAAACAATTAAATTGTCTCTGCTGATTTATGTCACATAAAGGACATGGGGAGATGTCAACCATTACCTCCAACAATTAAAATTGTGATACTTTTCTCATTCCAATGATAAAAAAATTGGTTTGATAATGATGAAAAATCAAAGAGTGTTTTCAAAATCAAAGAGTGTTTAAGTTTTTCTTGAGAAAAAACTAATCAGCTCAAACAGTCCCAATATGAATCCATTTCAAAATTTATGGTAGAAATTTGTAAAGAATTATCTGATAAGTTTTCATGCTGATCTATTTAAGAAAGTTAGAACCAGCTTGATGGAAGATTTCCTTTTTTTTCTTCTTTTTTAATGCATCAAAGAAATATTGGGTAAACATCCTCGAAGTTTGATGATTCCATAATTTGTTATCAAAGAATGGTCGATGATGAAATACTTAAAAACAAACACAAAATATTTATTAATATTTAATAGATATAAAAATAAATCATCATCATGTCGTGCTGTTGGCATGGATATCCATGACAATCTCTCTCCATCCGTCCCTATCGCTCATCATTCTCGGGAGGTCCTCTATGCAGCATCCTGCATCCACACAGAGCTGATCAATGCACGTCTTTGCTGGTCGACCCACACTGGCGTGTCCATGTGCTGGCTTCCACAGGAGGTCGTCGCTTATGAGTTCGTCCTTGCTTCTCCAGTAGTGTCCCGCGTGTCTTGTTCGTCTTACTCGGATGGTTTGGATGATAGGTGGCAGGTTACCATACAGCTGTTTTCTCGTAGGGTGTTGTTTCCACGTCTTGTTGAAGATCACCAGCAGCATTCTTGTGCAGCTCCCATCTAGTTTATTCTCTAGTCGCGTAGTTAGGGTCCAGGTGGTGCAGCCATACAGCAGTACTGACACAACGGCCTGGAAGAACTGTCTCTTTAACTTGTTGTGAGATTGGATTTCCATATGATCGATAATTTATTTATAGCAGCCCATGCTTTTCCTATACGTGCATTAACATCGTTTTCTGTGGAGGAGATGTTATTACCTAAGTATCTAAATTGTTCTACAGAGTTTAGGAGTTTGCCATCGATGGTTGAGATGTCGCTTTTGTTTTTGAAAGACATGAACTTAGTTTTATCAGAGTTCACATACAGGCCGACATTTCGTGCTGCCTTTTCTAGGCTGTGTAGTAAGCATTCGACTTGTGCAGGTGTATTTGCGAGTAGTGCCAGGTCATCAGCATAGTCCGCATCTGTAATAGTATGTGTGGGATATCGCCTGCTTCTTGCTTTTTTTAGTATGAGGCCTTTTTATTTTATGGGATCTAGTGATGTTCTGAGTACTTCAAACAGCACATTTCTTTTTCATATTTAAAACTTTAATATTGTTTAGTTCTTTTTCAATAAAATGTAACATTTTATACATTTTTTTTATTAACAATGTAGACATTTAGATTCTAAATAAAATATTCAAAATTAAATTAAGAGGAACTAATTTTAATAGATTCAATCTAAAGAACAAAAAATATTTTCATCAAATGAAAAAAAAAATTGACAAATTTCGGAAATTTTATCACACTAAATTTTCTTTTTTTTTTTTTTTTTGTTTCTTTTATTTAAAAAGGTATGCCCTCCTAATTCATTAATTATTAATTAATTAATTTTCAAAAATTAGGTACAACTTCAATTAAGCACATATTCTCCCAAAAAAATAACCTATTATACCATTTAATGGATTTGTAAATGTTTAAAATATAGCTCTTTTTTTTTTTCTTTTTAATCATGAAATTGCAACAAAATAAAATAAAAATAATTGTTTCCATATTTCTTAATATATTTCTTTTTCTTTTTTTCTCCAAAAATTCCTTTGATTACTGAATTCATTTGGGGAAAGTTTTTTTTCGTTTAAGAAAATACTGAAAAATAAAATTTAAGTTATTTCCATTAAAAAAATGCATCAGTCATTGTTCTCAAAAATGCTATTAAAGTCACGAAATCTACAGAAAGCAAAGTCTTGGCAGTTTTGTAACTGTAGACTTTAACTAAAAGAGGCAGGCATCTGGTACTGACCTAAATTACTACTAATCTACAATCAGTGGGAAAATATTTAGCAAAGGATTTATTATTGATACTAGCAAAATAAAAAAAAACGCCCTCTGGGCGACGTAAAATAAATATTGCCTGAGGGGATGGGGGTTGAAAATTTAATATCAGTTTGTATCATAAGTAAAGTAAAATCATCAAATTTATTAAAGGAGTAAAAAATAAAATAAATTTATTAAAGGAGTAAAAAATTAAAAAATTTATTGTTTTCAAGTGTTTTATACACTATTATTATTATTATTATTATTATTATTATTATTATTATTATTATTACTAGCAAAATAAAAAAACGCCCTCTGGGCGATGTAAAATAAATATTGCCTGAGGGGATGGGAGTTGAAAATTTAATATCAGAGAGTTTGTATCATAAGTAAAGTAAAATCATCAAATTTATTAAAGGAGTAAAAAATATTTTAAAAATTGAAATGGAAACTTAGTTCTGATAACTTTAAATATATATTAAAATAAAACAAACTATATATAGATAGATAATACCAGGTGTGTATTTATTAAAACTTGTTTAAAAAAACCAATGAGGACTGTCTAACATTGCGTGTTCAAATTTTGAGTGTATTTATTCTGTTATGACGATTTTAGGTAGTGTGACGTAAGCAGTGACATAGTTTTTGTTACAGACAAAAACCGGAAGCGAATCTCCATTATTACTAGAAATAGCTAATTAACTACTCTTATTTATTAAAATTATTCAAGTTTATATTAAAAAATATAACTTTGAGCCAGGACATAATTGCTCAAAATATGGATATACTATGCCAAATATCCAATCATTTACCAGACGTACAAACTAGTAACTCCCAAAGCATTAAAATATCACTTTTTTTTGGTATAGTAGGTTATTTTTGGGAGAATATGTGCTTAATTGAAGTCATACCTAATTTTTGAAAATTAATTAATTAATAATTAATGAATTAGGCGGGCATACCTATTCAAATGTAAGGTTAAACAAATCGAGAAAAATCAATCTCTGTATGTACATTTCGGCCTATTAGGCCTCATCAGCAGAGCTATAGACAGGAAGACTGCTTTGTGTGTGATTCGAACCCTGACTGTCAGGCGGGGATTCTAACCATTACAACAGCCGGCCCTTCCCAGATTTTTCGTCTGTTTAGAAGTAGGTTATATTCCACTTATGGTGACTTTTACTACACGACAGTATGAGAAGTTTACTTCTCATAGTAGGTTATGTTACATGAAAGGATTTGCCGAGAGAGGAAAAAATATTTAATGATACAAAAATGTCTGAAGATTTTTGGAAAGAAATAGATTGGGGTTGAAAACAAAAACACTGGATATCACTGTTTAGTGTATTTTTTTTTCTTCAGTTTTGTCATGTTTGATGTTGTCAAATTAAAGGCTTAACAATATCTCTATGTTAGTTTTTAAAATGCATTAATCGTATATATGAAAAGATAGCATGGAATTAAAACAAACAATAATTCTTGGAAAAATATATTTGATAATAATCAAATTTATTTTTCAAGAATTATTGTTTGTTTAAAACTCTTAACATCCTGTTGAGAATTTTTTAAGTCCAGAGTCCCATTCCTATAAGGATCTATCAAAAATGCTAAAAATGGCCTTTTCATTTAAAGTTACCTGTTATTTTCCTTAAAATAAAGACTTCTAAATATATTTAATATTACATTTAAACAAAGTCTATCATTTGGGGCAGATTAGGAAAATGAATGTGACTTCCGGCCGGGTGGAATGAGGTGGTATAGGATGTTAAGAGTTAAATCCCCAAAGGTAACTAAAGAACCAGCAATAAATTTTTTGAAGTTATTTCTCTGAATGTTTGAGATGAGGCTTGAAGATTAGTATTATCTGCATTATTCGGACTATTGTCCCCATCTTCATTTTTATTTGTCCAACATTTCGGCCGATATACCCTCCGGCCTTCTTCAGGTATTTCTTGTCGGACTCGGGAACCTTGTCGAACTCAGGAACCTTCTTTTCAAACACGGGAACTTTCTTTTCGAACTCGGGAAATTTCTTGTCGTATTCGGGAGCCATCACGGGACTTTGAACCTAACCCTTTATTTATTCCACGGGGGTATCCTGTTCTCATTCCGCTAACCATAGCTGGGGTAGGAGTTGTGTTAATTAATTATTTTTCTAACTGCTTTCACTCAGGATTGAACTCGGGTACCAGAAATAACTGTCACTTAGAACTGTCTTAACCTAACTGCCTTATCCACTCGGCCATGTGTCAATTTTTTGAAGTTGTCTTAAAATTCTAGCATTGTAAGGATTTGTTTTTATATTCAGTGAAATAAATGCAAATAATTTGTGTGAAAGTTAAGACTATAAATGGTGGCATAAAACACTTGAATATCATCAGAATTTTTGTTTCTCTCAGTTTCAATTTGATGAGTATTTTTGAAAAAATTGAAATCACAGATTTATTTATAAATTTTCTCTGTTTACTGACCAATAAGAAATATTAATTGATTCATAGAAAAAAGTGTAGTTGCTAATTAAGTTAGTTATTGGATATTACAATGTTCATTACTAGAAATTTTGTCAATAATTGTAGTTTAACTCTTAACATCCTATACCGCCTCATTCCACCCGGCTGGAAGTCACATTTGTTTTCCAAACCCCCCCCCAAACGATAGCTTTTGTTTAAATGTAATATTAAACATTAAAAAAGTCTTTGATTTAAAGGAAATAACAGGTAACTTTAAACGAAAAGGCCATTTTTAGCTATTTTTTGATAAATCCTCATAGGAATGGGGCTCTGAACTTGGAAAATTCTCAACAGGATGTTAAGAGTTAATAGTAAGTAAAAAAGTAAAGTCGTCGGGGCGGCCTAATGTTGGTATCAGCCAGTCAGCGAGGGAGTCTATCCCCTTTTCACTTGCGCTAGACCAAGGAGATTATTTTAGCGTATGAGGTGGAGCGCCACACCTACCATCAGCTCCTTACTTTACCGCACAGATCCCTGTGCTACTCATACACTGAGTTGGCGAGGACCGGTATCGAACTAGGAACCTCGTGGTTTCTAGCCGAACGCTCTACCGACTGAGCTAACCCAGCCCCATTAATAGTTTAATAGTAGTTTAGGATATCATATATCCATCTCTAGACAAAAGACTCCAGTTGTATGACTACTAAGTCTTTTATTTGGTATAAAATAGTATAGCCTTGAGTATAGCCTTGAAAATCAATAAAATCTCATTTAAATAAGCCATTTAATTCTTTTTTTAATTATGATTTTTTTTTTTGTGCATGAATTAGTTGAGCTTAATATTTAAGTCTTTTTTCAAATCAATTATACCCTGTCGGTGGGGCGTTAGAATGCACCGACTGCACCTCTGCAGAGGGGTAAGACTCCCCCAATGGGGCCACCTGTTGGCCGTGGGTGGCGACCCGTGATGCTTAAGGATAGAGCCCAGGTGGATGAGCAGTTCATGACATGCAATACTCCACATTGGCCCTATCTTGGGCTAGACAGGCGGGCGGAGAGGCCCCCTCCGATCAATCGGCTGGTCACGTCAAGCCCTAGCACCTATATGATTTTCCCCAACCCCTTTTTATCATATGGTGCTAGAAGGCGGTGGCTGCGGGTCTACATGTCCTGGGAATGACGTTAAACTCTATCTGATGGTGAGGTTCCAGTTTTGGAGGTTTGGGGAATGTGGAGCACCCCTTCATCACCATTGCTCCCTGGTCCACTCTGACCCGGAGTGGTAGTGCCTGTTAGGGTCCCATCTATGGGTTAAATAGAAAAATGTATTTATAAAAAAAATTGTATTATCCATTAAGAATTGATTTATTTCAAAACTTTATCAGCATTAAATGACCCACTGAGGTTGATATGCCGTAAAACAAAACAAACCAAAATCAATTATATGTTTGTGACCTAACAATTCTACTTGTTCATTTAAAGTTTCATGTTTTGTTTGAACACTTTCAACTTTTTTTCTTTTATAGGCTACACAAATTTCTCAGCTCATCAAAGACTATGTTGAAGAATTAAGATATCGTACTTTCTCCATGCAAGCAAGCTCACAGCACCAGCATACAATGGGAAGTGGAGGAGATGATACAGAGGCAAGCAGAAGTCACCACGATACAGGCTAGCTAGCATTTGATAAACCCCAGGCTTGATCGTAGATGACAGTTTATACTCTGCTACAACAGCAATAAAAGAAAAGGAAAAAATTAAAAAAAGAAAACAAGAAAAAATGTAGAAATGGCTTTCAAAGATTTCACTCAAGCACAAAGTCACATATGAAAAAAAAAATATTCATAAAACAGAAACAAAAATAAATTGAAAAAAAAAAAAACAAATCTAATTGAATGCAAATGAAAAACAAAAATGTCTTTTTTTTTAAATGAAAATCAGCAAAGACTAAGTTGCTACAATTCCTTCATTATTTTCTCCTTTATTAACCCTCCACATAAACGTTCTAACTATATTTTGGCAATAATGAATTTTATTAATAGGTTAAGAAGGAAAACTGTGTGATGAAGATTAAAACCTGAATATATATTACACACATACACACATACACACACACACACATACGCGCAGGTGTATGTGTAACAGTATTTCCTCATTCTTCTCTCCATTATTCTGAAAACTTTCTGAATCTGTTTGTCTTTAAAAACAGTCCTGAAGTTAAAATTTTAAATTATCTTCAGTAGTTAATAAAAAAAAAGGTTTTCAGTAGTTAATCAAGAAAAAGTTTTAATTTAAAAGGTTTTCATTAATCTCTCTCTCTCTCTCTCTCTCTCTCTCTCTATATATATATATATATATATATATATATATATATATATATATATATGAATTTAACATTTTTGAAAAAACAAATGATGTTTTTTTCAAAAATGATGATTTTTCAAAAATGTTAAATTCATACTGTCGGATTAATTTCCATCTATTTTCACATATATATATATATATATATATATATATATATATATATATATATATATATATATAAATAAATATATATATATATATATATAATATATATATATATATATATACTATTTTGTTTGAATCTTCTCTATGGAAAAATGTAAACTATGATGTACAGATATATAAGCTGCAAGCTGATAAGACAAAATTCATGTGAGTTTCTACAAAATTCAAAGTAATTGATTAAATTGAGTAACGGAAATTTACATTTCAAATCAAATAGAGAAAAAAAAAATGGGTTAGAATTTTTTCAAGAAAAGAATTTAAAAATAAAATACAAGTGAAAACTTGAAAGAAAAATGTTTTTAAAAATGTTCATTTTAAGTTCAATTGTAATAAAAGTTTGAAAAAAATATCAATGAACTTTCTTGACTTTTATATGAAGAAAAATCATATCCTAAGAATCCGCAACAACTTTTTTCAAGGAGAGAATGTGATTAATTAATGCTAAAGACAATTTTATATTTTCTTAACGGCTGTTAATTCAATTTAACTTGTCCTTTTTTTTTCTTTTCATAGTTACAATCCCTAATATTCTTTCTGCTCTTGTTTGGATTGTAAACTGGGGCACTTTAAAATTGCAAAAAAATACTTATATGAAAATTATTAAAGTACACAATGGAAGAAGAAAGAAAAGATCATTAAATGAAAAAAAGAAAAAATAATAAAGGAAAGAAAGAAAGGTAATAAAAAAAAAAAATCACAAATGACTCCTACATTTTTAATATGTCAAAACAAAAATGTATAATGAATTTTGACAAAGTTAATTTTACATAGTGTTAACTATCCCATCCCCCTTTTCACTTTATAAAGTTCTTGGTCAGCAACAGCAGAAAAAATAGCAAATACATGTATATATACATTATCCGAAATGATTGGATTTTTAGTTTTCAACTTCGACTTGACAGTTTGAATTAAAGAATATGAAGTTTTAAAATCTCATTTGTTTGGAGAAGAAATAATTTTACCAGCCTTCAGCAGCTTTTACTTAAGTATTTGGGAAGATTTTTTAAAAGAATAAACAAATATTTGAGAACTTCTGAGTTTTGAATGTTTCTTTATTACTTACATAGTAAGTACATAGTTAAATATACTTTCAAATATGTGAGTATGTGAGAAAGTATGTTAGAATTCTATTTATACATGTTCACATCATCCACATTCCATTATAATGAAATTCTGAAAGGTTTTTCAGTCCAATCAAAGGTAATAAAGGACTATTTGCTTGTAAATTCCTACCATAAAATAAACTGAACCCCATTTTATGTCCGTGTTTTTGTATTAAATGTTTTATTTTTCTTGCACCCATTATGTTACAATACATATATTTACCAACCCCTCCGCACGAGCTGGATGTGACACAAGGTCAATTTCTTAAGCGGAGTTGAACAGGTTTGAATTCAGAGTTTTCCTTCTCCTAGACCAGTTGCCTAACCAAGGTTAAAGAGCCTGGTCTGCCCTACTATTTACCCATAGCTGGAGGGAGAGTAGGATTCATACCTTTCCCAAGGGTGTTAGCGCTAAGTGAAATGCAATATACAATACAAAATATATTTTATTTATTTTAATATTCATTTTAATGTGTATATTCTAAAAGTTTTATTTTGTGAGAATGCTTAGTTTTAAAGTGGGGGCTCGTTTTACAATTTAGGCATAAATTGGATCCTCCTTTTATGATCGTAATTTTGTTTTTTCGTCGACAATGATTAAAATCTGACGTTTTTATTTTAGAGTACCAAAGCCAAAAAGAAAAGAAATAACAACAACAAAAAGTAATATTCAACTTTTTACTCGTAAATTCCTGCCATAAAATTAGGCTTGTGTATTTTATGGTAGGAATTTACAAGTAAAAAGTTGAAGTGTAAAAACGAACCCCCACTTTAGAACTAACCATTCTCACAAAATAAAAGCTTTTAGAATATACACATTGAAGTGAATATCAAAATGAATAAAGGAAATATATTTAGTATTGTAACATAACTGGTGAAGAAAAATAAAACATTTATTGCAAAAACACGGACATAAAATGGGGGTTCAGTTTATTTTATGGTAGGAATTTACGAGCAAATAGTCCTTCATTACCTAATCAAGAAGAGAAGAACTTTTTGAAACACATTTATTTCATTTTTTTTTTTAAACTTTAAGACTTAAGAAATATGATATGCCAACTGTGGAATGTCTATTTCATGACTATATTATTTCCTCTCTAGTTGTGCCAAGGACTTTTCATCATCCTCTTTTTTAGTTTTGCTGAGATATTTAGAAATGTAAGACAAAGGAATTTGCAATAGTCAAGCAATAAATAATTTGTAAAATACTGATGAGGGTTTTGGTTGATGATGAAGATTGTCATAAGTGAATTTGATTGTTGTAATATTCTAGAATGAAAAAAAATAGAGGGGAAAAAATAAATATTCGACTTGAAGCGGGGGGGGGGTCACAATGTTGTCGCCGTCAAAAAATCTATAGCAGCTAAAAATCTGTCGTCGTAAAATCTTTAGCACCTCAAAAATCTTCAGCAGCTGAAAAAATCCGTCGTCGTAAAATCTTCAGCAACTCAAAATCGCAACTCAACTCCTGCCGTCACCCCTCTTCTACTTATACTAGTTTCCCCTCAACATCCGGGTGTCTGCGCCCCACACACGAGATTGTCAAGCCAATCCCTCATAGCCATCATCCGGGCACCTGGTGCTTACATCCAGGACTGTAGCATCTCGAATTCGGTGCCAATGTGTCGCCCATTCGCACTCCGAAGGACGCGGGTTCGATTCTACAGTCCCTCATGCCAGGCAAAGCCTAGCCCGCTTCCTTCGAGAATACGGCAGGCCTTGATGTTCGCTACTCACCTCGTGTTCTCTGTCACAAATATTTACTATCATTCATATTGATAAAAGAAAATGTACATAGTTATTCTTGGATACACACACATATTTTCTGTCGTCAATTGATCTGAATTTACAACTACAATCAATGCTTTCACTCCATTTATAATGCTGAAAGCAGGTATACATAGAAAAAAGTGAAAAGTGAAAAAGAAAAAAAAAAGAAAATGATCTAATATATACAAAGATCAACACAACAATAAATAACTACACACTGTATACAAAGTATTGTAGTTAATCGGCCAATTTAATTCATGCATAAGAAAATAAGAGGAAACTTTATATATATATATATTTTTCCAACCCCTCCGCACAAGCAGGATGTGACACAGGGTCAATTTCTTAAGCGGAGTTCAACAGGTTTGAATTCAGAGTTTTCCTTCTAGACCGGTTGCCTAACCAGGTTAAAGAGACCAGTCTGCCCTACTATTTACCCATAGCTGGAGGGAGAGTAGAATTCATACCTTTTCCAAGGGTATTAGCGCTAAGTGAAATGCAATTACCATGTCCAGGATTTGAACCCGGGGCGACGAGTCCATTTATATAGAGTGTAAAAACCCATGACGTTATAAAAACACAGAAATTGCAAGTAAATAAATACTATTACATATAAAGTAAGTAAGTAAGTAACTAAAGTCGTCGGGGTGGCCTAAAGTTGATATCAGCCAATCAGCGAGGGAGTCTATCCCCTTTTCACTAGCGCTAGACCAAGGAGATTGTTTTGGCATCTGAGATGGAGTGCCACACTCACCATCAGCTCCTTACTTTACCGCACAGATCCCTCTGCTACTCATAACGCTGATTTGGCGAGGACCGGAATCGAACTAGGAATCTTGTAGTGTTGTATACCGTTCTTTACTTTCTTCTATTCTTCTGCTGTTCATCTTTTCTATTTTAAGTTCTTCTAGCTTCTCTTCTAGCGTCTGGACTTCGTCTTGGGGACTTCGTGTCTGGTCTTCCATTGGGGATTTCTCTTTATCAGAAGCCCTGTGTCATTGGTAGTTTTTAGATAATAACACAAGACTTCAATTTAACTTTAATCATATTTTATTCCGAAATCCCCACCAGACTACCTGCGCAGATTGAGTCAGCCGCGTGCATAACACAACTTACCACCGTCGTGGTCTTGGCCGATCTGACTAAAATCTCTTTCTAATTAAACCGGAAGAGGGTCTTCTCCACCGATTCTCACGGTATCCACCAGAAGGTTAGGACTGAGGTCAAGCCTTGTCATTCAACCTTCAAGGCCGTGGGCTGCAACTTATAACAGCCATTTTGATTTCTACACTACTGCACATAAATATTAGGAATCTAATAATTATGTAACAGTAGTTTCTAGCCAAACGCTCTACCGACTGAGCTAACCCGGCCTATTAAATATACGCTTAGTCAAATGTTAAGCACAACTTGTTTTTCTGCTTGATTCAAAATTGGCTTGACTTATTGTTATGTATTAGAAATACATTAACGAGAAGATTGCGAGTGGTTGTAATAATAGTTTATTATTACAATGAATACAAATAACAAAAATGGCTCTCAGCCGGCAAGGTAAAAAGTCTCTGAGCGTAAAAGAGGATTGGTAAAGATTACTTATCTTCTGAAAGAGTTGTAGCACATGGGTTTACATCCGAGAATACGAAAACAACCTTCGTGGGTGGAGATCACCTCACATCACACACTGAGCTAATCTTTGTGTTGTTCTTTTATACGTACTCATTTGCATACGTGAGGGATTATCCGGTTACTTCCCTTTACAACACTTATAAAATGCTATAAGCACAACTTGTTTTTCCGCTTGATTCAAAATTGGCTTGACTCATAAAATGCTATAGTAGCTTTTTCCCAAGACAATCCAAAATGTATCATTGGCAATTCAGTCTCAAAAGACTATGATAAAGTTTTTTGTGTGCCCCTGAAGTTGCAGCGCCTCCTGTGACTATGAAGTCCTATGTTTGAGAAACATTCTCGACCACAGATTTTGCATTTGTAGGTTGTCCTTGTAGATGATGATGTTCCGATGCTTTGTTGCCGTTGCTTTCTTATGGACCTCTTAGCTTCATGATGTTGTATCAGGGTGACTTCTGACATGTACAGTCCTCTATGGAGATTCTGTCGCCACCGAGGGTGGTCTTGAGCCAAATTTTCCCAGCTGGAAGGGACAATGCCAAAGCGCCTGAGATCATTTTTGCAGACATCCTTGAATCGCAGTAGGGGGCGACCAATCTGTCTTTTACCAGATGTTAGCTCTCCATACTGGATGTCTTTCGGGATTCGTCCATCATCCATCCGACGTACATGACCCAACCATCGGAGATGACGTTGTCTCAGTAGAGAGTACAGGCTGGGGAGTTGAGCTCTCTCTAGGACTGCTGTGTTAGTGATCCTGTCCCTCCTGGTCACATCAATCCCTAGCACCTATATGATTTTCCCAACCCTATTGCCCTTATGGCAAGCCCCAACCCCTTTTTATCATATGGGTGCTAGAAGGCGGTGGCTGCGGGTCTACATGTCCTGGGAATGACGTTAAATTCTATCTAATGGTGAGGTTCCAGTTTTGGAGGTTTGGGGAATGTGGAGCACCCCTTCATCACCATTGCTCCTTGGTCCACTCTGACCTGGAGTGGTAGTACCTGTTAGGGTCCCATCTATGGGTTAAATAGAAAAATGTATTTATAAAAAATATTGTATTATCCATTAAGAATTGATTTATTTCAAGACTTTATCGGCATTAAATGACCCACTGAGGTTAATATGCCGTAAAACAAAACAAAACAAAAAAAAAAAAAATTAATCAGTATGCAAATAAATTTCAATTAACTAATTTGTCAATTTAACTTTTTGTTCATTGTTAAATAAATAAGGGCAACTGAATTGTTCATTTACTTTGTATCTTCATTATATTTCTATACATAATTCAGTCACATTTCAATTGGTATCACTTTAACATTGGATGTATATATATTTACCAACCCTCCACACGAACAGGATGTGACACAAGGTCAAGCAAGAAGCTGAATTCTAACTGATAAATACACACATAGGGTATGTAGTATATTAAGAAAATTGAAAAAAACACAGGTTTCAAATGGGTTAAGTGGTGAGTTTATTGGCCGACGCTGCAGTGTTTCGATCTATTAATTAGATCGTCTTCAGGGCATTTGTTGGTATGTGGAAGGTGATAAGAAATTATTTATCACAGAATAACGAGAAAAGCGAGTGGTAGTCCTTGTCATTCAGTCTGTTTAAAAATTTTGAGGTTTGAAAAAGGAGACGGTTTTGAAATATGACATCAAATATTCTATTTTATGGCGTGAGTATGGGACGTTGTAAGTGTGTGTATCGAAAGGAAACATTATGCATTTTTTAGGTATGTGTGTGTGTGTGTATAAATTTTTTTCTGTTGCGATAAACACATGGGTATATATGTCACAGTCAATTAGAGAGCTCAAATCCGCTAATGACAGAGAGTCTTGCTTAAGCCAATGCAGTGACCGTCAGCTAAATTACCTTCCGAAGAGTTCTACTGGGTTTTGGGAGCATATATTAAAAAAACAAAAAAAAACAAATCAATAAAACTAACGAAAAGTAATTAATGATGGGTTCTTCTCCATATTGTCATACACGGATTCTGAATAGAGCTGTTCGATCTGAAGTGATTTATATATCCGGACGTGCGATAGTTTTGTATTTTTACTGAAAAATTGTCAACCACTCCACACGCAATTTTGTTTTACTTGCATTCTTTCTTTTTGTTTCGGTCATTAATTTAGAAAATGGCCGACACAGTCCCGAAACACGCCACGTCAAAAATACGTGACAGCCCAACAACATTAAAGTAACACCAATGATGAGAGTAAAAACACACACACACACACACACACGCATGCACACACAAAAAAAAGACACAAACATACACTAAACAAAAAATACACACACACACACACACACACACACATTTCCATTTCTTTTAGAAAATTATTTGATGATAATTTGGATGATGCTAACTTTTGAGTGGGTGACATAGTAGAAAAATGTATTTTTACTCACTTTTTTGTAGGTATAATACTTGTGCAATGTCTTGTTTTGCTGTGTCGAAATAGGAGATTGACTTAGTAATTGTTGTGGATAAATGTGTGTTCTTCATAGGGTTGGTCGCAGATAGAACCATAATGGGGTTCAGTGGGATTACGCGAGTTGGCACGGAAAATCTGGATCGCAACGCGAATCTGCTGCTCAAAAATGTATGCGACCTTCACCTTCCACCATTCTCTTCCACTACTACAAAATGAGCATGCAGACGTTATCAATCTTAGTGACCGGAAGTCGCATAGTGACCGGAAGTCGCAGAAACATTTCAGTTTATGAATAATATAAAAGATACAGGTCAACAAGTACTAACTGTGTGACGGAGAAAGAGTACCGTACTCATTTGGAAAAAAGGGGCAAGATATTGTCTTGCCTGCCGGGATCGAACCCGCGTCCTCCCGCATGCAAAAACAAATGCGATTTAGGCACTGGATGGACGCGAGGTGCAATTCAGGTGCCCGGATGTTGGCGCCTACACGCGTCCATCCGAATGCACGTGAATTGTGCGTTGCACGGGCGCGAGGTTCGACTGATGTGCCCGGATGTTGGGGGACTGTGCCCATAAAAACCAAGTGAGTGGAGCGCTGGGCAGTTAGCAGAAGCAGTTGGCCGACGCGATACGGCAGTCAGCGACGAAGCGCTTTGTGAACGACGCAACAAAGAAATTGATTTTAATCTAACAAAGAAACAAAACTAAATGGGAGTTGCGATTTTTCAGCTGCTAAAATATTTTGGACGACGACGGCTTTTCAGCTGCTGATCGAAGACGAAGACTGTGTTGACCAAAAGAAAGTTTGGCCTGCGAGAAGATGGTGGACTCGCTTCTTTTTGGTCCCCCACCCCCTCAGCAGGAACTTGTTGACTCAAATATCTATTTCCCCCTCTATTTTTTTCCTTCTATAAGCTATTTCGGCCTTGGATAATATTCGCTTGAACAGAGAGATAATAGGCTCGAGTCCTCCAGAGATATCCGTAATAAACCAAGAGAGTCTCTACTTGAGTCTTCAAGAGATATTCGCTTTGGATCATGGCAAACAAGTCTAAGATACGCCCTGTCAGACGTTTGTGAACAGAAATGGGTGAGATATCGTCACCAATATCTCCCCTGGCAATTTAAAAGACGAAGACTGTGTTGACCAAAAGAAAGTTTGGCCTGCGAGAAGACGGTTGACTCGCTTCTTTTGCCCCCCCCCCCCTTGTTGACTCAAATATCTACCCCCCCCCCACACACACACACACACCTCTATTTTTTTCCTTCTATAAACTACTTACAACCTGTTTGAGATGGATTAAAACCCGAAGATGACGAAGAGGATTTTTTCTTACTAAAAATACCAAAAAGCTGGCTGGGAGTAATTGCCACAAAAAAAAATAAGGTAAGAGAAGTTGTGAAACTGCATCAATTAAAACTTGTTTATGATTTCCAACGTAACCAGTTACCTGACGACCTTATATCTTTATTTAAATTCAGTAGTGAAGTTCACACTACTGATCAAGTTCTTAATAGTTCAGCAAACAAACTATTGTATATCCCTTCTATTAAAACTAAATCCTATGGCAATCTGTCAATCAGATATTTTTGTCCAAAACTTTGGAACACAGTTTTTAAATCGGGTAGCATTCAAGTCAATGCTGACTGTAAAAAAATGTCAAATTATATTTCGTTAATAGTTTTCATCATCTAAAAAATTGTGCTCCAAAAACATTATCTATATGAATATTCTCTTGTGAACTGAAGTCTTAAGTCACCTGACGTTATCATTATTTCTTTTATGCTTTTTTATTTTTTTTTATTTATATATTTACATATATTTTTTCTTTATGTATCTAATTATTTCTTTCTATTTTCTTTCTAATAATAGGTTATTGTAAGGTATAGCTACTCCCCCTCCTCTCCCCCTTTCTTTCATTTTTAAAAAACTGGTTTAAAGAAAAGAAGGATTGTGATTGAGGGCAATCTCTTTAAGCATGAATTCTTTTCGCTTGCCCAAATTTTTGTTTTTAATGGCCGTTAGAATATTTAAATAAAGTTTGTTAGATTTAAAATCGGAGGTGGGGAATTTTCCATACTCGTTGGGATTATGAGAGACAGGACGATGATCCCAACTTCCCCATCCGGTAGAGCCGTTAAAGTTAAGTGATCTGAATAAATTCAGATTGTTTTCAAATAAAATAACCGATGCAGTATGCAAGTCATTCATTAATAAATCAATACTGAAAATTTCATTGAAATAATAAAAAAAAAAATTAAAAAATAATAACTGGAGCTTTTAACAGATCGAGGAGAATCCAACTGGCCCCGGCGGCCGGACAAATTAACAGTCTGATCCCAGGGGGACCGCCCCCCCCCCCCAGGCAACACCTACCCCTCAATTTAAAGGGACAGGGCTGGGTTTATTGCCCGGTGCCCCAAAAAGAGGAACGCTAATGGGATCCATACATTTTCTTTAACTAGCCATCGCATATGCTTCGATTTCTACGTGGTTTCCCACTTAAAAAAAAACCCACCTTGTGTCGCATCTTGACCAGAAGGTTAAGGTAAATACTGGATCCAGCTGGCCGGCCTCGGTTGCTGGAAAAATTAATCGTGTGATCCCAGGGGGCCGTCCCCCAGGAAACACCTACCACCTCGATTTAAACGGGCAGGGTTAAGTTTATTGCTTTTGATGCGCCTAAAAAAAAGGAATGCCAATGGAACACACGCAGTTCTTACACTGAGCTTCGTTTTGGCTCGCCACAGTAATCGGACTTCGTGTTCATCTGATCTGGTGAGATGTCAGAAAATCAAGAGAATCCAGCTGGCCGTTTTCGACCCTGGACAAATAAATCGCGAAATCCCAGGGGTCCGCCCCACCCCCACCCCAGGCAACAACTGTTCGCTAGATTTAAAGAAGCAGGGCTGGGTTTATTGTCCGGTGTCTGAAGCACCCCAAAAGGGAAATGCCGATGGGATCCACGCATTTTTGACTAAACATCGTATGAGCTTCGGTTTGTGCGTGGTTTTCCGCTTTAAGAAAAAGACCTTGCGTCGATTCTTGAACCGGTGGGAGGTTAAAGTAAATAGCAAATCCATGTGTCCAACAAGGCCTACCCAGGTATTTAGCGAGGCACCATCTCAAGTTCACAGCACGAATGCTTGTGGCCAAAGAAAACATCGTTTTCTCAGCAGCTGGAGCATCAGCTTACATGCTCCTGCAGGCTCTAAGCTCACAGCGTTGGAGCTACAGACTCCTTCAGGCCATGGTTCAGGGGATATCGTGTTCGAGCCGTAAGCTATTCCTTAGCTTACCTCTTCACCACAGCTCTCCTGACTGTTCTCCAGGTCTCTACCGATGCAGTCTTCTGCTGATCGCGATCCTGTTCCTGTAGTCCCTGTACCAACCGGTCACAGATCCTGCCTCCTCGCGGCCTCTGTACCAGCCGGTCACAGATCCTGCCTTCTCGCGGCCTCTGTACCAGCCGGTCAAAGATCCTGCCTCCTCGCGGCCCCTATACCAGCCGGTCACCGATCCTGCCTCCTTCCGGTCCCTGTACCACCCGTCGCAGATCCTCCTCCTGCCTCTCGGGCCTCTGTACCAGCCGGTCACAGATCCTGCCTCCTCGCGGCCTCTGTACCAGCCAGTCACAGATCCTGCCTCCTCGCGGCCTCTGTACCAGCCAGTCACAGATCCTGCTCCTCGCGGCCTCTGCCAGCCAGTCACAGATCCTGCCTCCTCGCGGCCTGTACCAGCCAGTCACAGATCCTGCTCCTCGCGGCCTCTGTACCAGCCAGTCACAGATCCTGCTCCTTCTGTACCAGTCGGTCACCGATCCTGCCTCCTTCCGGTCCCTGTACCACCCGTCGCAGATCCTGCTTCCTCGGGTAATTGTATCAGCCAGTCACACATCCTGTCTCCTCGTAGTTTCCAATCCAGCCCACACTCAATCCGGCCTTCAACTGACCATGATCCAGTTCGCTCTCGACCCGGTCTTCTGCTGACCACGATCCGGCTTTTCTGCTGGTCACGTTCATGCGGTAATTCCCAACTCCTCCTTACCACGATCCAATCTCCCAACGACCCTGTCTTCTGCCTACCATGGTCCAACTTGCTATGATCCTGCCTACTGATAGCAGACGATCCTGCTTTTACTGTCCATGTTCCAGCCTGCTTTTATTTATGTTATGGTAACAGCTTAGCAAACTGTCTTTTTCAGGACAAATCACAAAGTCTTTTCTCAGCAAATTACGAATTTCTTTCAGTCCTGAGACTTTCTACGCCATCGAGACGTCCCTATCAACATTGTCCATCCACATCTTCTTTACCTGGTCCAACACGTTTCCAGCCACCGGAAGATCCGTCAGTCCGTCAACACCGACCAACCTCACTTTCCTGGACCGCGACGCTGACTACCTAGCTGCGAGAAGATATTGAAAATCCGACTCATTATTTTGTTCTCCCAGTTTACACACAAATAAAATCTAAAACTTCATGTGTGTCCGGTTTATGTCAATTCATTTCCTTTTCAAAACGTTGGTGGGGTCGGCATCCCATATTGGCCCCGCGACAGATAGCACTATCTCGAATCCATAGACAAGCACAAATTCAGTCCTAATGATGGAAACTATCCAAGTATTATAATTATTTAAAAAATGCAGTAAAAACAGAGGTAGAATTTTTTCCTTTTCTTTTTTTTTCTTTTTAGAATTACTAAATTGAAAATTATCAGAAAAAAGAATTTATTTTAGTTTAAAAATTGTCTTGTTTTAGACTTATCGATAATCTCCATCGATTTTTTTCATTCCCCTGTGAGTATAATGAACTGTATCGGTTAGGATAAATAATAAAGTCATAACTGGAAAACTCTTTTATTTAGCTACTGGCAAACGGAGCCTTAAATGCGTTTTTGACAAAATGACTTTAGCCCCCCTACAGAAAATAATTTACCAAAAATCAGGAAATTAGCGGATTTTAATGAAATTTTCAGTGTTTATTTATCAATGAATGATCTTTATAATACATTATTTATTTTATTTCAAAACTTTCCGATTTTTTTCAGGTCACTTAATTCATGACCCCCACCCCCTTACTTTGGGAGTGTAAAATATTGGCGATTTGTTCCTTGTTTGATACTAATTACAGTAGAAATAAAAAGATAAAAGACCGAAGTTGTAAATAGAAAAAAAAATTCAGTCCTGAGACTTTCTACCCCCATCGACATTGTCCATCCACATCTTTTTTACCTGGTCCAACACGTTTTCAGCCACAGGAAGATCCGTCCGTCCGTCAACACCGACCAACCTCACTTTCCGGGACCGCGACGCTGACTACCTCGCTGTGAAAAGATATTGACTACCCGACTCATTATTTTGTTCTCCCAGTTTACACACAAATAAAACTGTTGTCTTATTAAACCTAAAACTTGGTGATGGTCATCCTTTGTTCGGTTTGTGTCACTTCATTACCTTTTTCACAACGGGGTTCGGCATCTTTTATCGGACCCGTGACACACGTAAAGAGGGTGGATATGCTGTCTCTGCATGACGTGGATATTACCGTTGAGAAGGGGTCATAGTTTATTGCACTATTTATCCATTTTTTGTTTATTAGGATGAAGTCTAGTGGCGCTTATGTGCTATTTGGTTACATGTATGTCCATAGTTTGCTCTTCCAGGGTTTTTTTTTTTGGGGGGGGGAATTTGGTGTTTAGGCATATCAATATTTTATGAAAATGTTACAAATAATTGTGGAACAGCGGGTCACAGTTCATTGCACTATTTATCCATTTTTTGTTTATTAGGATGAAGTCTAGTGGCGCTTATGTGCTATTTGGTTACATGTATGTCCATAGTTTGATCTTCCGTTTTTGGGGGGGAATTTGGTGTTTAGGCATATCAATATTTTATGAAAATGTTACAAATAATTGTGGAATAGCGGGTCACAGTTCATTGCACTATTTATCCATTTTTTGTTTATTAGGATGAAGTCTAGGGGCGCTTATGTGCTATTTGGTTACATGTATGTCCATAGTTTGCTCTTTCGTTTGTTTTTTTTTGGGGGGGGGGGATTTGGTGTTTAGGCATATCAACATTTTATGAAAATTTTACAAATAATTGTGGAACAGCGGGTAAACAAATTTTTTTAAAAATTTAATTTACTCTAGAATTAGTGACAAATCAAATACTGAAATATTTAGGAAATAAGTAGATTATAACGTGACATTTAGCGTTTCGGCAGTTATAGCATTTATTACCAAATCATGAGTGAAAGAAATTTGGTGCACGGCCGAAACATGAATTTGGGAGCGGAGTAAATGCAACGCGCTAAATTAGTCACATTTACTGACCTAATCAGGCAAAATTATTTCACCAAAATGTACCTATTATGCCTATTATTCTCACAACAAAACAATTTTAACACCAAAGTTTTTGAAAATTTTCCCACTTCAAAAGAAAATTGATACAAAATAAAGCCATGAAATAAAAAACTGCAGATGTAATTAAAAAAAAATTAATTCGTAAAAAGCTATTATCTAAATGAAACTTATACTTATAAACTATGCAAGTCCCATTATATTGTGGCATTTGGGTGTTTAGGGGTTGAAAGGAAAAAAACAAAACATTCATACATACATGAATATTTAACCTTTTACATGCCAATACAGTAGCGTATCTATAGGGGCCACACTCAGCCCACACGTTTATAGGGCGGCAGTTTTGGGTCTGCTGTATAATAGGGTAGGTCGATTTTTCAACCACCACTGGGTTCAAACGGAGAAAGTTGCTAATTAACATAAAGAATAATTGTACCAAATATTTTTCGATGAATAGGGTAGGTTGATTTTTCAACCACCACCACTAGGTTCAAACGGAGAAAGTTGCTAATTAACATAAAGAATAATTGTACCAAATATTTTTCGATGAATAGGGTAGGTTGATTTTTCAACCACCACCACTAGGTTCAAACGGAGAAAGTTGCTAATTAACATAAAGAATAATTGTACCAAATATTTTTCGATAAAACTTTACCAATGTTTGAGCAAACGCATTTAAATACAAACAAAATCGAATGTTTTGAATTTCGCTAAGTGTTAACCGAAAGATAAGTAGGTCAGATTAAACCGTAGTTTTGAAAACATGTATAAAAAATAGGCTTAATAAAAGATTTTATTTCATTCAATAGCATGCAATTCTTGGTAGATTAAATAAAAGTAAATAAAAAAGAAAATGCTGCAAAAATATTTAATTTAAGAAAGTTTATTAACCAAATTCGGCCTCGTTTTATAAGCCTAGAGAGCTTCTTATACTTTTATTTCAATACAACCCATAGGTTGTATTGAAATAAAAGTGTCAGAATCTCTTTATCGGGCAGTTAGACTCCATGAGAGAGAAAGAGACAGACAGACAGACAGACAGACAGACAGAGAGAGAGAGAGAGAGAGTACTCACCTCGTCACCCAACAAGAGTGTATATGATAGCATTGTCTGTTCAATAACATAACATAATTTTCCTTTAACATTTTTTTATTTTTCATCGCTTGTTTTAAAAACTGTTTTTTTTTTTTTTTTTTAATTAACATTTTTCTCCTGACAATGTCCAAAGGTCAAAACTCGTTAAAAACAATTTAGAATGGATAACTGCAAAGAAATATTTCTATTTTGTGTAACATGGAGATGAGGGGGGGATCAAGGACTGACCAGGGCGACACACACTCTAGGTACGCCACTGTAACAATCATAAGAAGATAGAATACACCACAATGTCCTTAGAAATATGCACATTTGGTTATATGAATCAGCAGTATGTGGAAGGGGTATACTAATGGAAAAAAGTCTTACTTGATGATGGACAGTAAAATGGCCATAGCCATATGGCGTTTTCTTTACATAACTGGGGCTCTACTGTTTAAAGAACAGAGTCAAATGAGTCAAAAATGGGTTTCTGAACTGTCATGGGACATCCCACGAGGCATCTAATGGACATGCCCATTCTCTTAGGGAGATAATTATTTATTGTCTCTCTAGTGTGCAATTTGGGAAATTTGGGTTATCTGCCCCTTAATCGGGCTCGGAAGTAAGTCGGCACCGGAAGGTAGGGGACGAGACCCTAAAATGTATGAGAACAGTTATAGGGATCGGCCACTATATTTTTACGGCATGTGGAATTGACCGAATTAAAATAATTAAGTTATCTTAAACAACTAGTTTTACAATTGTATGATATGAGTTTAGAATTAGGTAAACAAAAGAGAATCGAATGAATATTAGTTTAGAAATATTTTAACAACAATAGAAACAATGGTTTAAATTCATCCGATAATTTATGTCACCAGAATTCCACAGATACCAAAATCATTCGATATTGCATCATTGCAAATCACCTGATATTTGAGGAATATTTTAGCTTAATGATCACGTAGACAATTACAAAAGAGAATTATAAAAAGACCCTTTTAGCTGAAAGACCGGACAGTGGGAGCTTATGCTCTTCCCGACTCGACAGAGTTGGAGCTGATGCTCCTAACTTGACAGTAGGAGCGAAAGTTCTCCCCCCAACATCGAAACAATGGGGAGAAGTCGCTGTCCGAAGACACAAAATGATATATCAGGTTGGTCTCGTATTTTCGTTTCCAATTTTCTCTATCTCGCGCAACAACAACAAATTTCAATCACTAGTTTCAATCACAGACAAAACTGCTACAATGTTGACATAACCAATCCCACAAATATAAACAATACATGTCACACTTGTCACACACAACTATGTACAGACACATACAGTCGGCAACACCGCTGAAAGAACAATTGAATATACCAATTGTAAATTAATCTTATTATAATGGAGATTGTGTGTTTTTCTGTCTGTAACCGAAACTATATTCCTACTCAAATCACAATTCTCTTAGTTATTGACATCACATTCTCCATGATTTTATTTTTATCTAAACCTCAATTATTAATAAAATTGTCTTACATTATTAATACTGTTAACTTTGTCTACATACTGACAACATGCAATTATATTTATATATACAACAAAATAGCGGTTTACAGTTTGAACAGGAAGGCTAATTTGCATATTAATATTAAAAAATCGAATTTAATAAATATGTGCTTAGTATTATTGATTTCTAACTGTTTGGTTTTATTTTAATGAATATAAACAAAAATCTCTTCAATAAATCTTAAATGAAATCCATTAACAAGATAAAATAACTGTCATTTTATTCTTTACTTCCTCTTTTAACTAAATACTTAAATTAGAAAAATAACAATGAAAGACGAGAGTGATGGAAGAGTAAGTTTCAGTTGTTCCATTCTTTATTATACTCCCTCTGTTTCAAATCTTTTATTATACTCCCTCTGTTTCAAATCGTTTTATCTGTATTCTTATTTAGTTTCATTGGCCTTTCTAATTTAATACAATATTTTATTACATTAAAACTTAAATATTTGTACCCGGAGGGTGCATATATTTGCTAGTGTATATAAAGTTTGTTTCTTTTATCAATTTTGTCTTCTTCTTTTGTTACCTAAGGAAACTACATTTCTGTAGTCTTATACATTTAAATTGTGGGGATCGAAACTCGGATCTTCAACTCTTCAACTACACATTCACCAAACAAGTCCCTACACACTGACGACTAGAACCAGAGCAGTGGACAGCAACGCTGACGACTACAATCAACGAGAAACAGACATTAACGAAACCACTTCAATCCATTATTCCATGAAAACAGAGTTGATTTAAAAAAAAAAAACACTTGTTACCTTATATATCGGTAATCAAACACCCGCTAAGCGAATGAGGTTTAGCAAAGATATGAACTTTAAACTCTTTTAACCTGAACCGGGTTAGCTCAGTCGGTAGACCGTTCGGCTAGAAACCACAAGGTTCCTAGTTCGATACCGGTCCTCGCCAACTCAGCGTGTGAGTAGCACAGGGATCTGTGCGGTAAAGTAAGCAGCTGATGGTAGGTGTGGCGTTCCACCTAATATGCCAAAACAATCTCCTTGGTCTAGTGCTTTTGAAAAGGGGATAGACTCCTTCGCTGACCGGCTGATACCGACTTTAGGCCGCCCAGGCGACTTTACTTTACTTACACATTTGCACCGGAATAAAAATATTAACCCAATTATACACACGTATATTTGCCTTGTTTCTTTCCTTTTCTCATGACAGATATATTTTTCTGTTAGTAAATGTATAAAAGTAATTTCCGAACCCAGTGAATGTTATTTAACAGTTACATTTCGGTCTCGACAGGAGAATGAGGATTGTATTAAACAGAGGAAGGTGAGGTAAGTTAAATAAAAAGCACTATTCTTCTAAGCTAGTGGGTAATTCTGATGAAAACTTATAAACAAAAACTGTTGGAAATTTATTAGGGGACAGACGACCCGCTTCATCGGCCATCAGCAGACCTCTGGGGATCGCGTGGATTTAGTTATCTTGTTCCCTCTCTTACTTCTTCCGACCTTTCTAAGGAAACAGGATCGAGCACTACTAGAATTGAACAAGCCCAAAACGGCATGAACTTTCTGCATCTCACTCCTACACCCAGTCTCTCTCTCTCTCTCTCTCTCTCTCTCTCTCTCTCTCTCTCTCTCTCTCTCCTCTCTCTCTCTCTCTCTCTCTCTCAACAGTGGCCTCACAAGGTCTAATAGTGCACCAACTTCCACAGTTAAACTGTTGGAGTCAAGATACAAGGTTTTCAAACTGATCAACCCCGAAAGACTTCCTTTCTTTATATTATAGGATAAAATCCTATATTTTATATCTAAAGAAGGATAAACACACAAACACATTTCCTTTCCCAAACTTAAGGAAAAGAGATTAAAACAAACACACAAACACAATCCTTTTCCTAAACTTAAGGAAAATAGATTAAAACAAACACACAAACACAATCCTTTTCCTAAACTTAAGGAAAAGAGATTAAAACAAACACACAAACACAATCCTTTTCCTAAACTTAAGGAAAAGAGATTAAAACAAACACACAAACACAATCCTTTTCCTAAACTTAAGGAAAAGAGATTAAAACAAATGTTTATACATTTGTCAGAGTTCGATTGGCCGATTGGGATTGGCTTCAACTACGACCCTTGACGTTTAATTTGACGCGGTTAGGTAGACGGAGGAATATATTTTACAAAATGGATTCAAAAAATTACATAGACCCTATCGAGGCTAAATTGACATTACCGTCATACTGTCCAACAAACGTACAAACTTGGTTTGCGCAGTTAAATGCAATTTTCAGTGCCTGAGGTATCGTCTAGCAAAACACGCGTTTTGCATACACAGCGGAAAAGCTCCCGACAGAGGTCGCAACCGATGTCATCAAGATACTGGACAACAAACCAGAGGAGCGACCCTATGACAACCTGAAAGAGGCGATACTGGAGTGCAGTGCTAAATATAAAAAACGAAAACTACGGAACCTCTTCGCGGATCTGCAACTAGGACATATTAAAAGGAATTACGGGTTTAAGCCTCTTAAATCTCCCAGTTGTAGGCAAATTGTTCGGACGAATCGAAGACAAACACACAATGGACATTTAATACATGTATTGACAAATAGTACAAGAATATATTGCAAATTCTAATGGCATTTGCTACCAGACTTATCTGTGAGGTGAAATACTGTTCGTGGAGAAGTGGCACTAACAGGGGTATTCTGGTCGCTGATGTTGTAGAGTTTCTGTAGAGACGCGTCCGTTTTGGTCAGTTCTCGTACGATAGGTAAAAAAGTGTAGGGAATGCCTTTTGGAAGCTATTCGCCTAAGTAACAATCTTTTAAATGACGGTGGATGGGGCCCTTTTAAGTTGAGTATTTAGGTCCTCAGCCTTCTGATAAGTATGCTGTTGAAACGGCCTTGAGAAAGTATGCTGTTAAAAAACGCTTCCGTCCAGGTCGACGGCCTACAGACAAGTCCCGGGGTTTGATTCTGGTGCCAACATCGTATTGGAAATTCGCCCTCTAGCGGCAGGGGAATATAATTCTCTATCAGATTTCCGATAATATGAAACCTCAACTTCTAAGGAAAATGCGACCCTTAGTAAGGAGGAAATGTCCGACACAGTATTAAGAAATCTATGGGAGGACAATCTACAAACCCATACAACCCAGATACTCGCATCACTCCCCGAAGACATGGATTTGGAAAAATTAGCATTAATTGCTGATAAAAACCATGATAGCAACCAGGAGAAAAAATGTTTATGCCACATATGCAAAAAATGACACACTTCCACCTATAGAACCACCTGATAAATTTTCTCGGCTGGAGTAATAGTTTAATCTTGTTTGTTTGAGGAATGTTTTTGAAACGGGAATGTCCAGTTGTAGACAAGTCACGTTGAAAGTTCAATACTCAATTAGTTGACCACTTAAGCGACAGCAGTTACTTCGGCATTTGAGGACCCAAAAAATAACATTCGCCTATTAAAATAATTAAACGTTTGATATGTTTACTTAAGAGCTATTGCTAAATACTTCAATATGTAAAAAGTATAATAATCTTTATTCAACTCTCTCTCTCTCTCTCTCTCTCTCTCTCTCTCTCTCTCTCTCTCTCTTCTCTCTTTCATTATGTTCAATTGAAACAGATGATCGCTTCCACGTGCTTACCCTCTTTCTCTCTCTCTCTCACTCTCTCTTTCTCTCTCTCCCTATCTCTCTCTCTCTCTGTCTTTTCATTATGTTCAATTGAAACAGATCATCGCTTCCACGTGCTTACCCCCCCTCTCTCTCTCTCTCTCTCTTTCTTTCTCTCTCTCTCTTTTCCTTATGTTCAATTGAAACAGATGATCGCTTCCACGTGCTTACCCTCTCTCTCTCCCTATCTCTCTCTCTCTCTCTCTCTCTCTCTCTTCTCTCCCTATCTCTCTCTCCCTCTCTCTTTTTTTTTTCTCTCTCTCTCTCTCTCTCTTTCATTATGTTCAATTGAAACAGATGATCGCTTCCACGTGCTTACCCCCCTCTCCTCTCTCTTTCTTTCTCTCTCTCTCTCTCTCTCTCTCTCTCTCTCTCTCTCTCTCTCTCTCTTATTGTAGAAGTTCTCACTGTTCAAACTCTAACGTTTTGCATGAGGCCAGCATTTTCAGCGTTCTCGACCGTTTGAAAGAAATCTATCCTACTCACAGCGAAGTTTAAACCGCGGTAGACCGAGATCATTCTCCAGAGAGAGATCTACCCAACATACCTGTTGGTATCATTATATATTTGGACAACAGGCGCGTGGTCTAATGGTTAGAGTCGTAGGAAATGGACACGTCGACCCGATTTCAATTCCTGGTAGAAACTGTTTGAATGTCACAAGGCGCTAATACCCTTGGGAAAGTTAGGAATTCCTAAACTTAAGAAAAGAGATTAAAACAAACACACAAACACAATCCTTTTCCCAAACTTAAGGAAAAGTGATTAAAACAAACACACAAACACAATCCTTTTCCTAAACTTAAGGAAAAGAGACTAAAACAAATGTTTATACATTAGTCAGAGTTCGATTGGCCGATTGAGATTGGTTTCAACTACGACCCTTGACGTTTAATTTGACGCGGTTAGGTAGACGGAGGAGTACATTCTACAAAATTGACATTACCGTCATACTGTCCAACAAACCTACACACTTGGTTTGCGCAGTTAAATGCAATTTTCAGCGCCTGAGGTATCGTCTAGCAAAACACGCGTTTTCCATACACAGCGGAAAAGCTCCCGACAGAGGTCGCAACCGATGTCATCAAGATACTGGAGAACAAACCAGAGGAGTGACCCTATGACAACCTGAAAGAGGCGATACTGAAGCGCAGTGCTAAATATAAAAAAACCCAAAACTACGGAACCTCTTCGCGGATCTGCAACTAGGACATATTAAAAGGAATTACGGGTTTAAGCCTCTTAAATCTCCCAGTTGTTGGCAAATTGTTCGGACGAATTGAAGACAAACACACAATGGACATTTAATACATGTATTGACAAATAGTTCAATAATATGTTCCAAATTTTAATGGCATTTGCTACCAGACTTATCTGTGAGGTGAAATACTGTTCGTTGGAGAAGTGGCACTAACAGGGGTATTCTGGTCGCTGTGGTTGTAGACTTTCTGTAGAGACGCGTCCGTTTTGGTCAGTTCTCGTACGATAGGTAAAAAAGTGTAGGGAATGACTTTTGGAAGCTACTCGCCTAAGTAACAATCTTTTAAATGACAGTGGATGGGAGCCTTTTTAAGTTGACTATTTAGGTCCTCAGCCTTCTGATAAGTATGCTGTCGGAACGGCCTTCAGAAAGTATGCTGTTAAAAAATGCCTCCGTCCAGGTCGACGGCCTACAGACAAGTGCCGGGGTTTGATTCTGGTGCCAACATCGTATTGGAAATTCGCCCTCTAGCGGCAGGGGAATATAATTCTCTATCAGATTTCCGATAATATGAAACCTCAACTTCTAAGGAAAATGCGACCCTTCGTAGGAGGAAATGTCCGACACAGTATTAAGAAATCTATGGGAGGACAATCTACAAACCAATACAACCCAGATACTCGCATCACTCCCCGAAGACATGGATTTGGAAAAATTAGCATTAATTGCTGATAAAAACCATGATAGCAACCAGGAGAAAAAATGTTTATGCCACATATGCAAAAAATGACACACTTCCACCTATAGAACCACCTGATAAATTTTCTCGGCTGGAGTAATAGTTTAATCTTGTTTGTTTGAGGAATGTTTTTGAAACGGGAATGTCCAGTTGTAGACAAGTCACGTTGAAAGTTCAATACTCAATTAGTTGACCACTTAAGCGACAGCAGTTACTTCGGCATTTGAGGACCCAAAAAATAACATTCGCCTATTAAAATAATTAAACGTTTGATATGTTTACTTAAGAGCTATTGCTAAATACTTCAATATGTAAAAAGTGTAATAATCTTTATTTAACTCTCTCTCTCTCTCTCTCTCTCTCTCTCTCTCTCTCTCTCTCTCTCTTTCATTATGTTCAATTGAAACAGATGATCGCTTCCACGTGCTCACCCCCCTCTCTCTCTCTCTCTCTCTCTCTCTTTTCATTATGTTCAATTGAAACAGATGATCGCTTCCACGTGCTACCCATCCCCTCTCTCTCTCTCTCTCTCTCTCTCTCTCTCTCTCTCTCTCTCTCTATTGTAGAAGTTCTCACTGTTCAACTCCAAAGTTTGACATGAGGCCAGCATTTTCAGCGTTCTCGACCGTTTGAAAGAAATCTATCCTACTCACAGCGAAGTTTAAACCGCGGTAGACCGAGATCATTCTCCAGAGAGAGATTTACCCAACATACCTGTTGGTATCATTATATATTTGGACAACAGGCGCGTGGTCTAATGGTTAGTAGGAAATGGACACGTCGACCCGATTTCAATTCCTGGATAAAACTGTTTGAATTTCACATGGCGCTAATACCCTTGGGAAAGGTATGAATCCAATTCTCCCTCCAGCTATGGGCAAATAGCAGCGCAGACTGGGCTCTTTAACCTGGTCAAACTTTATTGCTGGTTTGACCTCTCAACTGACTTCCAGCATTGCTCAAAGCCAGACATTTCGTCTGGTTGATGGTCCTATCACACAATCTCTCGCCAACCTTCCCTATCATTCATTGCATCCGGGAGGTCCTCTGCGGAGCAGCCAGCGTCTTCGCATAGTTGGTCAATGTAGGTCCTTGCTGGGCGCCCCACATTTGCATGTCCATGTGTTGGCTTCCACAGGAGAACGTCGCTTATGAGCTCGTCATTGCTTCTCCAGCAGTGTCCTGCATGCCTTGTCCGTCTCACTCGGATAATTTGTGAGATGGGGGGGGGGGCAAGTGACCGTACAGCTGCTTCCTTGTGGGGTGCTATTTCCACGACTTGTTCAAGAGAGCGATGTTAATACACGGATAGCAAAGGCATGGTCGGCCACAAACAAATTATCAGTCATATGGAAGTCCGATCTCCCTGACAAGCTGAAGCGACAGTTCTTCCAGGCTGTGGTTGTATCAGTGCTGCTATATGGCTGCACCACATGGACCCTAACTAAGCATCTTGAGAATAAGCTAGACGGGAGCTGCACAAGAATGCTGCGTGCACTCTTGAACAAGTCGGTATAAATAATTTCTGTCATTTATTCCACATTGGCTGTAATTTCTATTGCATGTGTAGGGATTACATCCCCTATATACACGACCCTCTTTATTTGAGGTTAGTGGACACGAAAGGTAATTAACTCTGGCGATTGACAATAGTAGTCTTTTATAATGATCATGACGTGGCTAGCTAAGAGTATTTACGGGATTCGAAGGAGCTCTTATTTCTCCGTAGTTGTAGGCAAATTGTCGGACAGAGAAGACAAACACACAATGGAAATTTAATACATGTATTGACAAATAATACAATAACTTGTTGCAAATTTTATTGGTATTTGCTACCAGACTTATCTGAGTTAAGTAATGTTCTTGGAGTAGTGGTGATAACATGGGGTATTCTGTTGCTTGTTGGAAAGTTGATAGGACGTTTCTGGTTCTTCCTCGTAACCGGTTTAGTGATAAGTAATGGGGGATGCTATTTTAGACGCTTCTCGCCCTGGTAACAGTTCTTTAAATGACGGTGAATGGGCCCTTTTCCAGTAGACTATTTAGTCTTCAGCCTTCTATAGTGTGCTTTTATGCCTTCGAAAGTGTGCTGTGAAAAATGCCTCCGTCCAGGTCAACGGTCCTTAGAAGTAAGCCCTGTTTTTTGGGCTAAGTGATGAGTGAAGTGTAGGGACCGCTGTTTACTCGACTACTCTCAGTGGGTGCTCCGTGATAAGTAGGCCCTGTTTTTGGGTTAAGTAATGAGAGCGTTTCTTTTGACGTCTCTCTCCAATAACTGCTTTGCGTTAAGATGAAGTTTTGGTATTTGGCGCCAACATACGATGTTGGTATTCGCCCCCTGGCGGCAGGGGGGATAATTAGCAGTTCTCGTACGATAGGTAAAAGTAGGGAATGCCTTTTGGAAGCTTCTCACCTGGGTAACTGTTCTTTTAAATGACGGTGGATGGGGCCCTTTTTAAGTTGACTATTTAGGTCCTCAGCCTTCTGATAAGTATGCTGTCGAAACGGCCTTCAGAAAGTATGCTGTTAAAAAAACGCTTCCGTCCAGGTCGACGGCCTACATAACAGCATTTTAAAAGAAGACGTGACAAAAGTCAAAGCCTCTTACATTTCTGCACCGACAAGAAGTAGCAACGCAAGTGTTGCGTTCCTGTCCACGGACAGGGCTTTGTACCCCTAACAACCTCGTGTCGCATGGCACACGATAGCATATTTGGACATGTAAGTCTTTACACTTTCATTCTGTACCAGCTACATATCCAGAACTCAGCTACTACTAAAGACTCTCCTTTTCATATTTGAACATTTCTCTCATATAACTCTATTAAGCTCTTGAATTATTGGAAATTCCATAGTTAATTATCTCCCCCTGCCGCTAGGGGGCGATCACCAACATCGTATGTTAGCGCCAAAACCAAAAACTTCACTTATCGCATAGCAGTTACTGGAGGAGAGACGTAAAAACTAAAAGCTCTCAACATCAAGCCCAAAACACGGATCACCCACTGAGAGTAGTCACGTAAATAGCGGTCCCTAAACTTCACTCATCACTTAGCCCAAAAAACAGGGCTCACTTATCTACGGACCGTTGACCTGGACGGAGGCATTTTTTCACAGCACACTTTCGAAGGCACAAAAGCACACTATCGAAGGCTGAAGACAAATAGTCTATTTGAAAAGGGCCCATTCACCGTCATTTTAAGGAACTGTTAACCCGGGCGAGAAGCTTCTAAAATAGCATCCCCCATTACTTATCACTGAACCGGTTACGAGGAAGAACCAGAAACGTCCTATCAACTTTCCAACAAGCAACAGAATATCCCTGTTATCACCACTACTCCAAGAACATTACTTAACTCAGATAAGTCTGGTAGCAAATGCCAATAAAATTTGCAACAAGTTTTTTGTATTATTTGTCAATACATGTATTAAATTTCCATTGTGTGTTTGTCTTCTCTGTCCGACAATTTGCCTACAACTACGGAGAAATAAGAGCTCCTTCGAATCCCGTAAATACTCTTAGAATCTCATTTTCCATGCTTGTATTCTATTTCTTTTCGAATGTGTTCTATTTAATTCATCGTGAATTGTTTTTGTATATGTATCCATGCGATGATATACACAGGCTTAGGCTACAAATTGTTCGGGTTTGTTGCATCTCAACTATTAATTGGCGGCAAGTTGTGGTATCAAAATAAGACAAACATGCAAACACCGGCCTTCAGGCGTCGATACACACAGCATAACTGCCGACGCAGGATTCAGAAGTGAAATTAGCTAGTAACTTCGTTTTTATAACCGGAAATCGATATCTCTAGAGACTTAATTTTAATGACTTATCGACTTTTAAACTCAACTCATCTCATCTCGCAGACCGATTTCTTTGTGCATAAAATCTAATCCTCAGTGAATACGCAACTATTATGTCAGGATCAGTCAGTAATTGGGAATCAATCAATAACAACGTAGGCCATCTTTGCTACGGCGGACCTGAACTTTCAGACCCCCCCCCCCATCTAAAATGTTTGTTTTTAATCCTTTTTTTTTTCAACGGATTATTATCGATTGCACACCAATCTATCCGAATGTAAAAAAAATTTTTTTAAAGTTATTTATTTTTCGAGTTTTCAGATGTGCTCAGTTCCCCGTATAAGTTTATACTAAATCGATCCCCCATATCGGAACCGCTGAAAATTTTTTTTTCTTTGTAATTTCTTTTCTTTTTCTTCACTGGATTATTATCATTTACACACCAATCTATCAGATTGTAAAAAAAAAATTCTAAAAAGTTATTTATTTGTCGAGTTTTCAGAGGTGCTCAGATCCCCGTATAAGTTTATAGTAAATCGATCCCCCATATCAGAACCGCTCTTTCTTAACAGTTGGGTTGAATTTGTACTAAGGTGTCAAAATTAAGGTGACACAGAAAAAACAGAACCACAAATTTTGTAATAAAACTGTTAATTTTAACTAGGGGGTTAGGGTTTGGGTTAGGGTTGGGGTTAGGGTTAGGGGTTGGGGTTGGTGTTGGGGTTTAAGGTTAGTTTAATAGGAAAATAAATAAATAATTTGGGTTCTGTTTTTTCTGGCCCACCCTAACTTTGACACCTTTGCGCCAGTTTCCTTTCGAGCGGTTCCGATATGGGGGGTCGATTTACTATAAACTTATACGGGGAACGAGCACCCCTGAAAACTCGAAAAAGAAATAACTTTTTTGAATTTTTTTTCACAGTCTGATAGATTGGTGTGCAATCGATAATAATCCATTGAAAGAAGAAGAAAAAGATTAAAAACAAAAATTTTAGATGGGGGGGGGTCTGAAAGTTCAGGTCCGCCTTTGCTACTTTTGAATGCGAGATGGAACTCGACAGATCAGTCTCAAAATTCTTATTATTACATATTTTTACAACAATGATTACCACAATGAAATGAGAGAGAGAGAGAGAGAGAGAGAGAGACAGACAGACAGACAGACAGACAGACAGACAGAGACAGACAGACAGACAGACAGAGAGACAGACAGACCCTTTCAATTCGACTCGCTGTAGAACGTAGAATTTTAAAAATATAACAGTATTGTTATGTTATAAAGCAGGCACGATTAGTTGCTACACAATAAATAAATGAATAAATAATAGTCAGTAAATAATTACTTACTTATGTTAATTGCAAAATTACTGCACAGTTTATTGGATGATTATGCAGGCAGGTTAAGCTATAAAGCATTTTTGCATGAATAAACCTTTAAAAATATTTTGATACTTAGTTATCGTTTTCGAACATTTTTGCCTTGTTCTTCTTTCATTTTATAAGATATAAAAGTGCACCAACTACAAATGGTATCACTTTCAACCTCATATTCCAAAGATGTTTCAATCCTCTAGCAAGGTCCCGGTATTTGTCTATCTTTTCGTTTTCTTTCATCTTCATCCTGTGATATGCTGGAACTGCAAAATCTACCAGTTGACAAGTTCTCTTTTTCTTGTTAATCAATATTTGGTCTGGGATAAAGCGATCCGTATTTACATAAAATTCCCAGAGAATTTTATGTGTTTCATTATCAAGAACAGATTCTGGTTTATGAATTTACCATTTTTTTTGTATGGTTAAAATTTAGTTTTTTTTTTGTGTATAATTCCCAGTGGATCACCTCTCCAACCCAGTCGGGTCTAGTTCGTTGCATTCGCTTAATACATAGTTTATTGTCTCATCTATGTCACCACACACCCTACAACTGTTGTTTCTTATCAATTTTTCTTTGATATAATTTGTTCTTATGGCATTGTTTTGTGCAGCAATTATTAGTGATCCGGTTTCTGTCTTGAGGCTTCGTCTTTTTAACCATGTCCAATTTCTTTTCATGTTCTATCACCCAATTTGTCGTTTAAAGTATCCATATAATTGGTTTTCTTCCCATTTCTGTTTTCTTCTTTTTTTCTTTTTTTGGTTTTTGTTGTTTTTCTGCTTGTCCATATGTTGCAGCTGCTGTTATTGGCTGCCGTAATTAATCTTTTCTTGCTCTTTTTGTGTATTCTTCGAGTCCTTTGATTGAGGCATCTACACAATCCTCTATGTTCGCAAGGCTTCTTCCACTTTCCTTTTTTGATAAATATAGACTCTCTATCATCTCTAGAGTGTAATGCCTTGTGCATAGTCATTAATTTTCTTGTCTTGTGGTAAATCTGTCGGAGTTCTTCTCTTTTTAAGAATGGTCCGGTCCAGGTATTTATTCCCTTAATGAGATTTCTGCTGCAGAGCTTGGATTCTGGGAGTTTTCTTGTTTGTTTTTTTTTTCTTCTTTTTTTTGGGGGGGGGGTAACCTTTTCTTTCGTCTATCGCAGCCCTAATACTATGCTGCTCAAAACCATAGCCTCCTTCACATACTTTCTGATTCTCCCCTGTACTTGGCTCCGGCCTCCTTACTGACTAGGTTCCTGTGGTGCCCCTAACTACCGGTGCCCCTAACTACCGGCAAACCGCACACGCTCCAGCCAGCCGACGATCCAGTTACCTGCTGACCCTGATCCGGCCCTTCTTTCAGCCAGCCTCGATCCAGTCACCTGTTGATCCGACTCTTCTCTCAAACGGTCCTTTTCAGGACCCTTTACCAACTAGCTGTCCTTATCAGGACAACACACCCTCAAAGTCACCCATCACCAGCTCCGTAATCCTATTGCGGACCCTCAAATACAATCCCTTTACCAACTAGGTAGTCCTATTGCGATTGGCGATATTCAGTCCAATAAGTATGTCGACCCCGTGACATTTTTGAAAAGAAGAATTAAATGACACAAACCAGGCGAAGGAGGACAGACACAAGTTTTAGGTTTAACAAGACGACCGTTTTATTCGCGCATAAACTAGGAGAACAAAGCAGGATATAGATTCGAGTTGTCAATGTCTTCAGTGGCTAGGTTGTCTGTACCGAGGGCTGGAAAGGTGAAGCAGGTCGGTATCGCCAGTGGGGTCTTCTAAAAGTATTTACGGATTAGAAGGAGCTTTTATTTCCCCGTAGTCGTTAGCAAATTGTCGGACAAAGAAGAACAAACACAAAAGTAGAATGCAGACACTTGTATTACAAAATTTACAAGGTTTACAAAAGTACAAGGATTTACAAAAGGGTTTAACAACAAAAAGGGGTTTGCAAATTAGTTGGAATTCGCGACCAGACTTATCTGTTCTAAGAGTTCTTGGTGTCGTGGTGATAGGTGTTCTTTCGTTGCTAGGAAAATGGCTCTAAGAAGCTTCTCGGGTCGTTTCTTGTTCTTGGGTTAGTTTGCTATTAAAACAGCCCGTTACAGTATGCTGGATTAATGCCTGGAAAGTTTGTTGAAGGTCTGTTGAAGGCTTAGGGAACGGTGATACCGCGACTACCCTTAGTGCGTGGTCTGTGATAAGTAACGGTAGATGGGGCCCTCTCCAGGTAGATTATTAGGTTCTCAGTATGCTAAATAGTAACGACTGGCGAGTATGCTGATACTATGCCTAGAAAGGGTTTGACTCAAAAAATACGTCCGTCCAGTATGAGGGCCCCCAGACAAGTACTGAGGTTTTGATTCTCGCGCCAAATCTCATTGGCGATTTGTCCCCCTAGTGGCAGGGGAAGATAATTCACTTGGAATTTCCGACACTTCCGGAGGCTGGAAATATGCTGGACCAAGCCGATATGAAGCAGCTGGACAAGGCCGATAGGGACTGAAATAAATTCATAGTCGATAAGAGTAGACTTTATGCTTTTATTACATAATCTATGCGGTTGCATAAGATTATTGTCAATCTCCTGTATTTCTATTTCATATCACGGGCGGGACTTTCCATGGAATATTACAGAAAGCCCGCGAAATACGTGAAGTCACGTGGGACCTGGTTGGCTCTCAGTTTTTCAGTTTGGACGTCAGGCAGAGAAGATGTACTGCCTTAACTGGAGCTCACTGCATACGCACGTTATGTTAGTTACATGAAATGTTTAGTTAAGTAAATAAAAGCTTACGAAAATAACAGGATTTTGTGGTTGGTGAATGTCTTGGTAACAAGACTGATCTAGAAGAAGAAATGCGTTAAGTGCGACCGACCACCAAGACGAAGTCCAGATGCTAGAAGAGACGTTAGAAGAGACGCTAGCAGAAGAACGTAAGATACCACAGATGAAAAGAAGAAAAATAGAAGTAAGAAAGTAAAAAGAAGGGTATACAACACTTTGTCCTGAAAATGACAGTTTTCTAAGCTGTTGCCATAACCTTTGGAACTACAGCTAAAAACAGGATCGTAGCAGGCTGGAACATGGGCAGTAGGATGCTGGATCGTCTGCGAACAGTAAGCAGAATCGTGGCACGCTGAAACATGGTCAGCGAAAGGTCAGATCGTGGTCAGAAGACAGGGTCGTCAGCAGGTCTGTAGTTAGGTCGGATGGTGGTTATGCGGTGAGACTTATGTCCTTTGTGCCTCCTAGGACATCATCTAACAACCTGTATGCAAATTTGAAGATTCTCAAATTTTCTGATATGGTCCATTGTGAAAATATTTTGTTCATACATAAACTGTTCCACGATAAAATGCCTGTTTCTGTTCAGAATGCTTTTGCAGTTGACTTCACCCATGCTCAGGTCACTCGTGCTGACCAAACTGGTTTGTTTAATTTCCCTATCATCAACATGGTTAGTTTTGGGCATAATTCGATTTGTTTTAATGCAATTAATTCTTGGAACACTGTTCAGTCGGTATTGTTTGATGAAGAAAAGGAGGAAAAGGTGAAGCTTGTTTCGGTAAATTATTTTGTCCTTAAAAAACTTTTGAAAAAGCATTTCATTGCCTCTTATAAACAACAGATTTGCATTTAGATTCTCACACGGCTAATTTGTCTCATGATATATATCTATATGTTTGTGTTGTCTGGTGTGTCTTGTATCGTTTCCTGTGAGCGTCCAAAGGTTGTCATGTCCATGGGCTTAGCTTCACGCTATTAGGCATGGCCTCCCTTCAATAGTAGTTTAACAAAAATAATTTTTTTCTTCTACTTATTCTTTATAACTTGTACCTACTATTGATAAATAAATTTCTTATTTTTTATTTCTTATATTTTATTTCAGAGAACCGGGTCGTCAGCAGGCTGGAGCGTATGAGGATTGCTGGAGGGTCAACAGAAGACCGGATCAACGGCAGGTCGAGTTATGGTCGGTAGGAAGATCGTTTCGAAAGCGGGCTGGATCATGGTCAACCGAAGACCAGATGGAGAATGGGCGGGCATCTGAGTCATGGCGTGGAGGAGCGTATAGCTCTGTGGACTTGTTCGGTGCTCGGTGTGCTAAGAAATAGCGAACGCTACGACTGCGAACACCAAGCACGCATGCTGGGGTCTCAGGCGGTGCTGTGTCTAGAACCTGAACAGATCGCGACGACCATGCCTGTTATCCTTCTAGGGACTTTAAAAGCGTCCGTTTTATGCTTTTTTCGTATGGTCACTTCGTGCGGTCGGCTTTTGGTATTTCTACGAAGAGAAAATTATCTTCTTTATTCCACCAGAAACAGATTACAAGCACTATTAGTAAGTGTTTGTTGGTATTATAAGATGTCCACAGAGTGTTAACTCTGGTTCTTATAAAAGATTGGGCTACTTAAAGGATAAGTACCCAATGCGGAACACTTCAGTTAGGAAAACAACAAACGCGTTAGTTACATTTATATAACTTTATTATAACATATTAGGCTATTTAATGTCACAAGTGTCCAAACATACACAATAGTGTTAATAGACAAAGTTGTAACCACTTACTGTAAGTAGAGGCTGAAGCGTCTGGGGTACACCGTAGGTGTCTGCTGGAGAGAGATGACAAACACGTCCAGGCTTGTTCAGTGCTTCGGAAGAAGAGCGTTCTCTCCTTGGGTTCCTGTGTCACGTGACCAAAATAGCGTCTCCTGACACGGAAGATTCACCAAAACCCTCAGACAAGAGAGACTGCCCTTACAGTATTATTATTAACCGACACCTGTTATATTATTCATAAATTGAATATTTATACATGTTCCGGTTGATAAAAAAAAACTGATTCTTGAGTGTCACAAAGATTAGCAATGTTTGCCTGCTAATGATTTGGTAGCGAGGAAGAACCGGACAGTGAAGGTCGCGTATATTTTTTGTAGAAAATAATATTACCTAAACAGTTACCTCCCTTTGACCAAAGCCGGACACAGTCCGTGGGTCTCTTAGCCATAACCTGATGAGAAACCTCATGCGATTGGCTAGGGGCCTTTGTCAGCGACCAATCAGAGCACACATTACGAGGCTCAGTTTGGCCGCCAAATTTTGAGGGTTGATACCTTCTATCAGCGTCTTCCACTATGACTCCCGTCGAGGGACGACGTGTGTTTTTTCCACAGCATAGACGTTGAGGAACGATGGGACTTTGAAACAGCTCGGAAGGGTCGGTGATGCGTTTGGTCAAACAAACGAAGCTGGCAAGACATTCCTACCTGGACAGATAAGTCACGCAAGCATTATCTTGCAACACAAACCATACCATTGCACCCTACACCATTCAATTGTAACACATTTGTAAAAACACACATTTGTATCACAAGTTACATATTGTTTTGTTTGGTTTGTTTGGTTTGTTTTGTTTTACGGCATATCAACCTCAGTGGGTCATTTAATGCCGACAAAGTTGTGAAATAAATCAATTCTTAATGGATAATACAATTTTTTTTTAAATACATTTTTCTATTTAACCCATAGATGGGACCCTAACAGGTACTACCACTCCGGGTCAGAGTGGACCAGGGAGCAATGGTGATGAAGGGGTACTCCACATTCCCCAAACCTCCAAAACTGGAACCTCACCATCAGATAGAGTTTAACGTCATTCTCAGGATATGTAGACCCGCAGCCACCGCCTTCTAGCACCCATATGATAAAAAGGGGTTGGGGCTTGCCATAAAGGCAATAGGGTTGGGAAAATCATATAAGTGCTAGGGCTTGACGTGACCAGCCGATTGATCGGAGGGGGCCTCTCCGACCGCCCGTCTAGCCCAAGATAGGGCCAAAGTGGAGTATTGCATGTCATGAACTGCTCATCCACCTGGGCTCTATCCTTAAGCATCACGGGTCGCCACCAACGGCCAACAGGTGGCCCCATCGGGGGAGTCTTACCCCTCTGCAGAGGTGCAGTTGGTGCATTCTAACGCCCCAGCCGACAGGGCGGATATTGTTTTGTATATTGTATGTTACCTTTTCTTGTCTGATAAATGCATTTCGTTTTATAAGCCTTGTTGTGTTCGTCACCTATTACTTTACCTCTACCCTGTCTTGATAATTAGCCTTAATTTTTCTATAATTTTGAACAGCGGAGTCGCCCTACAATAGGATCGATAACACCAAACAATTTTGGAAGTAGATGCAATCTGTGACAGGAAGAGAAAATTCAAATAATTAAATATATGGACACAAGCAACTCATTGAATTAGAGAAATTTAAATGCCGACACAGAAATAATTTGAAGCTATCATAGAAAATGACTTTCTTCTTCTATAAATAGGCACTGTCAATTTGTCATCTTGTTGTATACCCTTTCTTACTTCTTACTTCCGGTCGTATTTTCTATTCTGGCCGGCTGCTATTGTTACATAATTATTGGATCCCTAATAGTTTTTTAAGGTAGTGTAGAAATCATAATGGCGATTAGTACAGCCCACGGCCTTGAAAGATGAGTGACAATGCTTGACCTCACTCTCACCTTGCTTTGCGGGGATGGATAGTGAGAACCGGAAGGATAGAAGACCCTGTTCCGGTTTAAGTAATAGTAAGCAAGTTTAAGTCAGTTAGAGTTAGAAGCCGAGTTAGCAAGGTGTAAGTCGCATTTTTATGCTTGACATGGACGGTCGGTTTGACCATAAAATTATTCCAGAGTTTGACGGGACTGGAGCTGTTGTGGAATGGATTGAGAAGCTAGAATTGGTGTGTTACCTGTCGGGAGTAAAGCGATATCGTTAGGATTCTTACAGCAACCGGTAACATTGCTATGATCGATGTTCTGGTTATGCGAAGGAAACATTTGGATTTCGACCTATTTTTGGCATCGGTGCCATTAAGGAGTTCACATCCCACAGTTACGGAACCGTGAAGTTTGAGGAAACACAGGTCGTCTGTACAGCGATTCGTACCAACGAAGCCGATTTTAGTGCCAGGTTCGACGAGCAGCAGGGAGTTTGGAAGTGGTCAGCTGGTTACGCACCAGAGAAGTTTCGGAACGGGATTTCTGAATATCCGGTGTCTAGTGAGTTGAGGGAGGAGTACGAGCGTGAGTTGCAGACATGGATGGAGGAGTCTGGCCCACCCAAGGGATTGACACCACTGATTGCACAAGACGTGACGTTAAAGAGAGCGACGTTGGCATATATCTACATATGCATGAACGAGGATGTGTAACACCACCGGCGGGCTGCGAGGCCTTTTTGCACATTACTGTGCATCTCTCCTGCATTCACTGCATTCCTGAACTCATATCACTGGCCATGATTCCGTGTCGTCTGCTCGCTAACTTCTAGGACCTGTCCACGCTGCAACACGCTCAAACACCTCGCAGGGGACCTTCCCACCGAGGGGTGTACAACAAACAAGTATTGCAAAAGAGAAAGAGAGAACAACAACAACAAAGACGAAATCAGTCAGGTGAACATCAAAATTGGTCAGAGAGGCACATAACTTGCATTCATCCACATCATTCACTCCCATCAGCTTCTAATTTATCTCCTATGCCCGTCGAGAGGGGGGCACCCTCCCTGTTCCTTTGGGGACCTCTGCTAAGCTGGCTTCTACTGGGCAAACCCAACTGTCCTCTCTAGTATCCAAAACTCGACTGCCTTCTTTGGCTCCAGAAAAATAACTCTCTAACTTTCAAAAATCTCACAGAGGTCCCAGTTCTCGCTATCAAATCTCATCCACGAGATTTGTGCCTATCCCCCGCGTGATTTGAAAAGTTTTCTTTGTGTTTAATATCGGTCACATTTTATTACTGTCTAACCTACGGTCAACTGTCAACTTTGTTCACAAACCAGACTTCTCGTCTCTAATTTTGGGAGTTATCACCACTCTTAATCTTTTCTTAAGTTTTAATGGGTGGACTGAACTATTGACACCCACAAACAATACACCTACTTACACATACAATATATGTATATACACACACATGTATATATGTATGCACACACATTATCCACACTAGTTACTATTTACTACTGGTATTGCTACTACATATTCAATCTACACACACATATATGTGGTTTGGCTTACTACTTATGTATTCAATATAACTAACTATGCATTTATATGCACACATGCTTGCACCACTGTTGTGTTATAGATGTGTCGTCAGCGGAATCCGTGATTAATCAACGCGAACAATATGGACTGACTTGCAAGGATCCAGAAAGGCTGGAAAATGGAGCCAGTGCTTGGACTAGAAGTCTTGGGAGAGCGTGGTCAACTGCGATGGCAACGAGAATGTAGTTGGATGAACGGTCCTACAAAACCATGACACAGAGAAGTGGTGACAAGCTTCATCAAACGCCAAGACAGATGTGTGGGTGGACGTAAATTCACTGCCTGGGAGTGGCGCTTGACTCCAAAGGAGCCATCATCGAAGACGCATGCTGGCTGCGGCCGATGAAAGACACTCAATGGAGCTGGATGCTGTGCTAAGAGGAGTTATCCTCGCTCTTAAGTGACAATATTACATGTGAAAACACTTACACAGCCTGGCAAGTCTCGGTTGAATACCAAAGCCGCGAGTGAGATGCTTATAGATATTTACCAACCCCTCCGCACGAGCAGGATGCGACACAAGCTCAATTTCTTAAGCGGAGTTTAACAGGTTTGAATTCAGAGTTTTCCTTCTCCTAGACCGGTTGCCTAACCAAGGTTAAAGAGCCCAGCCTGCCCTACTATTTACCCATAGCTGGAGGGAGAGTAGGATTCATACCTTTCCCAAGGGTATTAGCGCTAAGTGAAATGCAATTACCACGTCCAGGATTTGAACTCGGGGCGACAAGTCCATTTCCCATGACTTTAACCATTACACCACGCGCTTCCTGAGTGATATGCTTATAAAATGGTAACTGGAAACACTGACCTCGCTTGTACAACCTTTTGGTGGATGTGGCGCTCGTAAGATCCGACCTTATAACGGGCTGATTCACTGGGTTCCTCAGAGGTGGCTCAACGATATGCAGAACGAGATCGAACCTATACAGCCGGTGTGTGCGTTTGCCGCAGCTAACCCAGGTTCATCGACACCTTAGCTTTTAGCGGACATTATATTTCGCGCGTAGGATCGACTCGTCCGTGTCGAAAGCGGCAGGGAGGTCAATCGTTCGGAGTTGTGAGGAGTGTCAGTCCGTAGACCTTATTCCGGTGCTATGGCAGAAGGGGGAGGGACTCAGTGTGCGTGAAACATGGAGTTTGCTAGGCATGGACATCTGGCGTTCTCCATTCCGGCAAGACCCTACACACGTAATCCAGCAATTGGAGTCGGTGTTTTTCGAACGTGGTTAACCCATCACCCCTCACCCTGGCATCCTACCTGATTATGACCCTGCAGTCAACAACACCCATGAACAAATGTATAGAGAATTTTCTAGAATAACGCTATTATCATTCACCTCTCCTGAATGATAAATGGATGTATTAAAAATATAATTATTAGAAGTTGGATAGCGATATCGTTTTCTTAACATATAAATTGGCTCTTTGTAAACAAGAAACCATTTAATTAGAACATTTGGATATAATCACGTAATCCGCAAAAATAAATATACATTGTACAGGGTGTGACTGATTTTTAAACACACGCAAACAAAACATATGCATAGTAGGCATTTACTACGCAATAAAAACAAAATTAATTTGGTGACATACTTCACCTTTTTCGGTTAGTCTATGTTTTTTCTTTTTTTTTCTATTTTAATTTAATTCATTTTTTATTCAATATTTCATTGTACGTCGTTTCCTAGATTTTTCTCTTGACAAAAACTTGATGTATGCTGTAATTTAGCACCCCTCCCCGTCTCCTCTTCCTTTCCTCTCTCCTCCTCCTGCTGCTCTTCTTTCTCACCCCTCGTCCTTTCCTTATTTTATCTTCACCTATTTCTTCACTCACTCACGCCTGTTCACTGAATGACCATCGCTTGTTCACGTAAGCGGGTGTCTTTTATCCCCACCCACTTAACTACAATGCATCTGTATCTTTTAACCCCTCCCCCTTTGACTTCTTCATTTGTCAGCATGCCACGAACACTGCTCGACTACACGCTGGTAAGTACTTTTTACCACACGCCTCCTTGATTTCAAGATCATCCTTACATCACAACCAGTAAGGTGGATGCACATATCTTGCCGACGTACGAGCTGGAACAACTCTTTCACTATCATTAGTACCTTTACCATGATTCGGGGAGCCAATCCCTCTTCTTCAGATGGGGACAACTCAGTAAAAACTGGAACTGGTAGCTCATCAGAGTGTGGAGTAGGTCGATTTGTTAAATGGGATACTAGAATACTATTGGAAATTCCATAGTTAATTATCTCCCCCTGTCGTTAGGGGGCAAATCGCCAACATACGATGTTGGCGCCAAAAACTATTTTTTACCAAAAACTGTACTTATAAAATTGTTTCTATATTAATAGTAAAAAAAAACAGTAAAAAAAAGCCTCATGCAACCGAGACTTTCAAAAAAATATATTGGCTTGTGTAACCATCGTTAGCTTAACTCGTCACCAATTGTTGTGTACTATTCAAACATACTGAAACGGATAAACACCACAAAAGACAGAATTTACTTAAAAGAGCAGAAACGTAGGTACGTCCAAACACGGCGATGTTCGTCCCTCCTCGTTTATTCTTAAGTACGATGAACAGATGCCCCTGGGAGCGAAGGTCCCATAACCCAACAGATTGGGTTACCCGAGACGAAGAGACGCAACTTCACATCTCAGTTTGTAATTTCTTTCTATATTTCACTTTTCATTTTTGCGTTGCGATTTAAGTAAGTAATTTTCCATTTTTATCTTATTTTTGTTTCAAAAGTAAATCACACAGGACATTTTCAGTCGCCTATCTTTTTTCTCATTGCTTTTGAGAGTCCTAACAGAAATACTGGGGTGAATTAGTATCTCTGTCGTAAAGGAAAGGAGACAAGGCAATTATAGAGTATATCATTGGGTTAACAATTTATTGGTTGTGGTATTAAATGTGTGAGTATACAAATTGGTGTTTTAAGAGGTTGCCAGAGAATTTCTCTCAGCGGGATATATATAAGTATGCATTGAGGTTTAAGAAACTTAACTTTGTTGTATCTGTCTCAGCAATGTCCTGAATTTGTCCGGTAAGGTATCTGCTTCTGTGATGTCTGCTTGTCGGAGTTGTCGTATTCCTCTCACGGGTGCGGACTCTGTTCTTCCTCTGTGCCTGCCGTATCTGTACTGCTGAATCAGGGTTCAGTGTATGCCCCCTATTCTCCGGACTTCCGGGTGAGGGCAGATAACCCAATTTCCAATAGTTCTTGCAATTCGACACATTTTGTATTCCATCGTCTTTCGCAACATTTACAATTGTTAGGATATTTTTCAGTCCTTGGTCCGTTTTGGTACGGACAAGGTGGCCGTACTTTCTTTTATTTGGCGTTCTGGGAGCCTTTTTTTTTAACAAGATAAGCAAGATATAGTTCTGTCTTTGCAACTACAGGAATTCCTCAAACGAGACCGCTTCAGTATAAAATGTATGTCCTTGATATACGCTCATATCATCATCATCATCATCATGATCAAGTCGTGTCGATAGCACAGATCTCCCCGTCTCTTCATAGTTACCCCTTCCTCTCGGTCTGGAAGGACCCCTGCTCAGCACCCAACACCTGCATAGATGTAGGTTTTTGTTAGCCGACCGACACTGTTATACCCATGTTATGCTACAGGAGAACGTCACTTATGATCTCGTTCTTGATTCTCCACCATGTCTTGTTTGTCTTACCCGAATGATTTTTATGATAGGAGATAAGTGGTCGCGCAGCTTCTCTTTTGTGGGGTGCTCCTTCCAGGATTTATTCAAGACAGCTCCCATCATCCTTGTACAAATCCCATTTAGATTATTTTTCAAACGTTTCGTTATAATCTAATAAATATCTATTTAATGCAAACCTTATTTTAGACACATAAAGTAATAAGTTTTGAAGAAAATCTCTATTGAAAATGTACCCTTCCCCTTTTTAAGCATAAAAAATATCAATGTATAATTTTTTCTTTTATAAGATAATAGCCAATTAAATAATTATTGAAATGAGTAAAAAAGAAATCTCAAAAAAAGTAATTATTTATTATTTTTTTACATTTTATTTTTCAATTTTGGATACTTATTTTCTCATAGAAAAGCCACCGTAAAAATTTTTTGTTTGTTTCTATTCATAAGTTCGGTCTTTTATCTCTTTATTTATACTGTAATTAGTATCGAAAATGACCAACTCGCAAAAATGTTACGCCCCCAATATATAGTCAAAATTAAGTGACCTGAAAAAAATGAGAAAGTTTTGAAATAAAATAAATATGCATTATAAAAATCATTCAGTGTTAAATAAACACTGAAATTTCATTAAAATCCAATAATTCCCTGATTTTTGGTAAATTATTTTCTGTATGGGGGGGGGGGCTAAAGTCATTTTGTCAAAAACGCATTTTAGGCTCATTTTGCCAGTAGCGGAACAAATGCAGAAGTGTTTATTTACCGCATAACAATACAGTTGATGATTTCTTCATTGGTTTAGTTGTCAATATCAGAAGCGAGGAAGATGCTGGTCATTGTCAACAGACGGGTCATTCTCAAGGCTGGAAATTTTGCTGGTTTAGCACCGCAGGCCGAAAGGTTGACATTAGTCGTTGTCGACGGACAGGTCTTCCGGGGGCTGGAGATATGCTGAACGAACCAACGTGAAGAGGCTGGAACGAGGTCGAAGGACGTCTCGTTGGGGCTGTAAGATAACCAATCGCAAACTAGTAGTTGTTAAGGAAATGTCTACGACGGGAACAAGGTCGAAGGATGTCTCGTCGGTCTGGAGATAGCCAATCGCAAACCATTAGTAGGTAAAGGGTTGACTATGCCAGGATCCGCAAAGGAATTACGGACCTGGTGAAGGAATGACTTTGAGTGTTGTCCTGATAAGCACAGGAGCAGGTAAAGAGTCCCGAAAAGGGTCCCGAAAAGGATCGTTTGAGAGAAGAGCAGATGACTAAATCGAGGCTCACAGGAAGAAGGCTGGATCAGAATCGTCAGGAGACTGAATCGTCGGCTGGCTGGAGCGTGTTCGGTTTGCCGGTAGGTAGGGGTACCGCAGGAACGGAGGCAGCAAGGAAGTCCGTGGCAGAGCTGAGCTGGAGGCAGGAGACCAACGTAGAGCTGAGCTGGAGGCAGGAAACCGTGGTTGATCAAGGCTGGAGGCAGGAGACCAAGGTAGAGCTGAGCTGGAGGCAGGAAGCCATGGTTGATCAAGGCTGGAGGCAGGAGACCGTGGTTAGCAGGAAACCGGGCTGTTGGCTGGAGCAGGCTGAAGGATCGAACCGGAATTGAAGATGGATCATGGCCAGTCAGAGGCCAGAAAAAAGGTGCCACTATTGGGTAAAGCTGAGGAGCTCGCCACAAACTGAAATTTTCTTTAGTGCTCGAGGCAACTTGTGTGAATTCGTTCAAGCCACCAAAGTAGCGAACTCGGCCCACAAAGCGCCGTGCCGAAGCACATAGACTGGGGAGCTAAAGCTCCCAACCACCCCGAATCGGATTGACCTAGTTGAAGAATCAAGAAGTGAGAGAAGGAGACTAAGATTAGGAGCACCGTAGTATTAGGGTTCGACAAGCATGAGACGATAGTTGTGCGGGGGTTGCCATTAATTATGGTACACATGATTCTCGGTTGGCATTTCTGTATGCTATTTTGTGATTTTAAAGCACAAGGACAGAGAAGAATTCCTACACCTCCTATGGCGGGATTGACGTGTTTTTCCGTGGATAACATTCATAAATTTTCTTGTAAATTTTTTGTGGGGGCCTTATTTAGGTTTGTTTTTTTTAAATAAAGATTTTTCCATTTCGAATCTAAATTGACCTGGGTTTCTGTTCTTAAAAAAAAAATTGTTACCGCTAAAAGATTTTCATACAGGGGTTTTCTAATTACATCTATAGAATAGAATTCTATATTTTTTAAATAAATACACGTACACATTTCTTTTCCCAAACTTAAGGGAAAGAGATTAAAAACGAACACACGAACACAATCCTTTTTTTAGATTTAAGGAAAAGTGATTAGGGCAAATGTTTACACAAAAATCAGAATCGATTGGCTAGGTTAGTATTGCTTTCTACTATGTCCGCGCATTTGTGCCAAAAAGTTAATTACTTTTTTTATCCGATCAAGTATCATAAAAGACGAAAATGAAATCAACAATTAGACAGAATTCATTTCGCTAGCAGACGAGACAGACTTCATCTCACGTTCAAACCGGACACATCCAACGACCACAAACAAACATACAGATATCGTCTCGCTGCCAGATAGAACAACGACCAAGAAACAGGTGTTCGAACGAACGATTCCACAGCCTCAACACAATTACTACTACTACCATTATTCTTACCACTTCGTTCTACCTACATCAAGAATCCGTTTCAGCAGGTCATATATACAAACTTGATTCTCATTTCTGTCCACATCTAAACGAACTTTTCCAAACTTAACACAAGAACTTTTACACTTTACATTACACATATCATATCTACACTATCCCTTTTGAACATTTCACATATGTTGAAATTTTTTTTTTTGGGGGGGGGGAGAAATTTCCCTGAAATAGCTGCAACAGTTATGTTTTGTAAAAATAATGTTATTTTGTTTGGGGCTTGGCGCCTTTATTTTTGAAATTCCCGGAGCGAATTCTTGTGGGCCTCTGATTGGTCGGAGATGACAGCATTTTGCAAGGGACGAGGTAGGGCTCTGACTGAATGCCTTTTTTCTTGGAGACTTCTAAGAACTGGCAGCTGCTGGGAGCAGGCGAGAGAACAGGTCTCCCTTGGGCTGAAGCCCCCATCCTTCTATGTTTGGTTCGCTGTGAACAGCGAAGAATGTTGGAAATTGGGTTATCTGCCCACCAGGAAGTCCGGACAATAGGGGGCAGAGGATAGAACCCTGACTCAGTAGAACCGATACTGCAGGCACTAGCAGAAGACCAGAGTCGGCACGCTAGAGAAAGACGTCAACTCCGACAAGCAGACAACACCGAGACATTGCTGAGACAACAAGATAAGTGTACTTGAAACACTTTGTATTATCTTTATATATCCCGCCAGGAGAAATTCCTCTGGCAAACTCTTAAAGACATTTGCATAATAATTGTATACACACACATTAATAACTAACCCCCAAATAAACTGTTAACCCATTTATAAAATCTACAATAATTGTCATTGTTTTTTTATTGGACAATATTTTTGATATGGAAGTCTGTTTATGCTATAAATTCTTTAAGCGGCACAAACTCTATTTAACTAGTTGATTGAGGACACGTTTGCAGTGAAAAGAAATTGTCATCTTGTCTTATTGGAAATTGGGTTATCTGCCCTCACCCGGAAGTCCGGACAATAGGGGGCGGAGGATAGAACCCTGACTCAGCAGAACCGATACTGCAGGCACTAGCAGAAGACCAGAGTCGGCACCTTGAGAAAGACGTCAACTCCGACAAGCAGACAACACAAAAGACATTGCTGAGACAACAAGATAAGTGTACTTGAAACACTTTGTATTATCTTTATATTGTGGAAATTTGTTAAGGTAATGGTGATCCTCTTTCACCGGTCACCAGCAGTAGCCCTTAGGGTCACATGATGCCCACTATAAAAGAGGGGTCCCTGAAGAATTCGTCTTCTTTGTGCTTCTAGCGTTGACTAGCTTCACCGCTCCGTATCGTCAGAAGCCCCAGACGGCGACGACCAGGAACCCCCAACACGTTGGAATCAAGAGCGGCAAACGCACACCTAATAACCAATTCTTCAGGGCCCAAATCAGTTACGTGGAACAGTAATATCAAGGATAACAGCTAAGTTTCCGCAGGCAATTTTATCTGCAAACCTTCACTTTTAACCCATTCGACATATTCAATTCTCCTTAAATATTCTTTACCAACCAAACGCATTGAACTCTTAACTTGAACTGAACTCTATGAACATTCTTTAAAGTCGTTTGGTTGTTTCATTTTATGTATATTGATACCCCTGTTGATATTTGTTTTATGTTTTACATGTAAAGTAAACATTTTGTTTTATAAAAAGTCGTTTGTCTCCTTTCTTCAAAGCTGCACCCATCTCCTCACTGCGTCGAAGTACGGTCTATTCTCTTACAAAACGTAGGGTCTAGACAGTGCTTTTCCGGGGACAAAAAATCCCCACAATATATCCCGCCAGTAGAAATTCTCTGGCAAACTCTTAAAGACATTTGCATAATAATTGTATACACACACATTAATAACTAACCCCCAAATAAACTGTTAACCCATTTATAAAATCTATAATTTGCCTTGTCTCCTTCCTTCACGACTTATTTTGTTGTCTCAGCAATGTCTCGGTGTTGTCTGCTTGTCGGAGTTGACGTCTTTCTCTCGTGCCGACTCTGGTCTTCTGCTAGTGCCTGCAGTATCGGTTCTGCTAAGTCAGGGTTCTATCCTCTGCCCCCTATTGTCCGGACTTCCGGGTGGGCAGATAACCCAATTTCCAACAAGAATCTTCTTCTTCTTCAGAAAAAGGATTAGGGTTCGTGAACGAACCCAAGGTTAAAAGATACGTGAACATATCAACGTTGAGACCACTGGGTCTTTTTGACTGGTTGAAACCAGGAGCAAGAAGTATTTTGGGGGACGTGACCGTCCTAGTACAAAAGGAAATTTGGAGAAGATTCGTGAACGAATCTAACTTATATAAAGAACTTAGACCACTGGGTCTTAAAAAGGTTGAAAGCTGAAGAAGGAAAGGAAGAAGAGCATTGAAGAACATAGAAGGAGAGAAGGAAGGAAGAAGATAAACGAGAGAAGGTAACAAACTCAGAGTTCTCTGTCATCAACAGACCAAAATAAGGGCCTACTAAAAACAAAAGGGCATTACGAACTTTCGCCTCTCGGCAAGAGAAATTTATTGAGTAATTTTGTATGTAAATTTTTGTCTTGTTTGGTTTTATGTTTTTAAATGTTTTTTTGTTTTTTTTTTCATAGTTAAGGATACTGCACGGGGAAATTTGTGCAACCCACAGCAGACCGTAGAGTAGTTTAAAATTTGAATAAATATAGTTAATTTATAAGTTGAGTTTGGCTCGTCAATTAGACTTTGTTAATTCTTTTTTCCTCAGCATATTATTTACACTTTTATATTTTTTTTTATTTTGTTACTGGCGTCAAATTTTGCGGACCAACCAAAATTTCGACACATATTATTGCAAATTTTTTCTCTGAATAAATTTATTTGTTATTTTATAATTACTAGCAAATATATGCACCCTTCGGGTACAAGTATTTAGGTTTTGATGTTATAATATTGTATCAAATTAGAAACTATTTAGATAAACTGAGGGGGTATAATCAAAAAATAGAACAGCTTTAAATCTAACTCTTCCATCATTTTCCATCACTCCCGTCTTTCATTTTTCCTAATTTATCTATTTAGTTAGATAATGAAGTATTTAATAAAATTACAGTTCTTTCGTCTTGTTTATGGATTTCTTTTCAGATATATCCCAGAGATTTTTGCTCAGATTCGTTAAGAGAAAACCAAACAATTAGAAATCAATAATACTAAGCATAGATTTATTAAAATCAAATTCTTAATATCAATATGCAAATTAGCCTTCTCGTTCACACTGTAAACCGCTATTTTGTTGAATATATAAATATACTTGCATGTTATTAGTATGTAGATTAATCCAACAGTATTAATAAGGTATAACGATTTTATCAATAATTGGGGTTTAAATAAAAATAAATTCATGGTGAATGTGACGTCAATAACTAAGGGAATTGTGACTTGAGTATTGATTTAGTTTCGGTTACAGACAAACAAACACACAATCTCCATTATAATAAGATATGCATTTGTTTTATCATTTCTCCGTATTTTCTGCCTAAACTGTGTCATATTTTTTTATTGGTCATTCCTAATATAATTGAACACACATCTCATAATCTTCTACACATCGTACTTTTAAATTGTTGTTTTTCTAAAGGTGTTCATTAGTTTCAAAGTATTAAGAAAATTTATGCATGACTTTTACGAATTATTCAGAACGAATAAGTTTTATACTAATAAAAACATTTTCAGCCAACAATGTGTCCCATATGAATGTCAGATAATTCATGCGATTTCTCTGACTAATATCAAATTCTCTGCCTTAATATACGTATAATCAACCGGCAAAATTATGATCCAATTAAGTAATAATCTGGCATTTTTGGCAATTATTTACTATTTATGCTGGGTGGCTTGGAACTACGAATACATACACACATTATATAATATATATATATATATATATATATTATATATATATAATATATATATATATAAACGACTAGTTTGAATCCACAACAGTGAGAAAAAAACAGTCAACTGTCCGTGTAAGAGTCAAAAATCTGCATTTTTCATACTTTCGGGAAATGTTATTTCGTCAACCCCAGATCTTTGTATACGTGGTTTTATACTGTGAGTTAATTATTTATTACTTTCTTTGTCGTGTCTTTTTTTAATTATATTGTTAAGTGGATTTATTCGGTTTTGTAGGAAAATAATGTAATTCAGATTAAAATGTTTTTTCAAAATAACATTCATCTACATTATCGTGTTCAATTGCGTATATAACATTTTAAAAATCATTGTTTTGTGTCGCTATTTGGTTGTCTGTGTGTGTACCCATTCGTATAAAGAAGAAATATGAAAATACAGTAAATTGGTTTACATCACATAAATAAACATTTGGTTTTACGCTGTTCAATTTTCCCTTGAGTAAACTCTCTTAATTGTTACATTATTTTCTTTTTTTTTCTTTCTTTTTTGTTAACTGTTGTTTAGGAGAAGTTATTTGGTAATAAAGGACTATTTGCTCGTAAATTCCTACCATAAAATAAACTGAACACCCATTTTATGTCCGTGTTTTTGCAATAAATGTTTTATTTTTCTTGTACCCGTTATATTACAATACAAAATATATTTTCTTTATTTATTTTAATATTCATTTCAATATGCATATTCTAAAAGCTTTTATTTTGTGAGAATGTTTATTTTTAAAGTGGGGTCTCGTTTTACAATTTAGGCATAAATTGGATCCCCCTTTTATGACTGTAATTTTGTTTTTTTCGTCGACTATGATTAAAATCTGACGTTTTTATTTTAGAGTACTAAAGCCAAAAAGAAAAGAAATAACAACAACAAAAAGTAATATTCAACTTTTTACTCGTAAATTCCTGCCATAAAATTAGGCTTGGGCATTTTATCGTAGGAATTTACAAGTAAAAAGTTGAAGTGTAAAAACGAACCCCCACTTTAAAACTAACATTCTCACAAGATAAAAGCTTTTAGAATATACACATTGAAGTGAATATTAAAATAAATAAAGAAAATATATTTAGTATTGTAACATAACGGGTGCAAGAAAAATAAAACATTTATTGCAAAAACACGGACATAAAATGTGGGTTCAGTTTATTTTATGGTAGGAATTTACGAGCAAATAGTCCTTTATTACCGGTTATTTTGTGTTTTTTGTTTGTTTTTTTTTTGTTTGCTTTTTGTGTTTTTAAACAATACTTAAAATATATAAAAGATTTTTTGCATTAAATAACCCACAAAGGTTTATATCTCATTAGATACCCACCTACTAACTACCAGTGACCAAGATGAATGATAATTGAATAAACTAGCAAGTATATGCACCATCCGGGTGCAAGTATTTAAGTTTTAATGCAGTAAAATATTACATTAAACCAGAAAGGCTAATAAAACTAAATAAGAATGCAGATAAAAAGATTTTAAAACAGCGGGGGTATAATCGAAAAATAGAACAACTGAAAATTACTCTTTCTTCACCCCCGTCTTTCATTGCTAAATTTTCATAATTTAACTATTTCGTTAAAATAGGAAGTAAAGAAAAAATTACAGTTATTTCTTCTTGTTAATGGATTTCTTTTAAGATTTATTCCCAAGAGTTTTGCTTATATTCATTACGACAAAACTAAAATACTAAACAGGTATTTATTTAAATCAAATCTTTAATATCAATATGCAAATTAGCCTTCTCGTTAACACTGTATAAGAGGTTCACTGAGTATTAACTCTGGTTCTTATAAACCATTAGGTTACTTAAAGGATAAGTACCAATGCGGAACACTTCAGTTAGGAAAATGACAAACACGTTAGTTACATTTATATGACTTTATTACAACATGTATAGGGGAACAAAGTTCCCCAGACTATAGAATGTCACAAGTGTCCAAACATACACAGTAGTATTCATAGACAAAATAGGTGGAAACCACTTACTGTGAGCAGTGTCGTGTCTGTGGCGTCTGGCATGCACCATAGGTGTCTGCTGGAGAGAGGTGACAAGCACGTCCAGGCTTGTTCAGTGGCATCAGAAGAAGAGGGTTCCCTTCTTGGGTTCCTGTGCCACGTAACCAAAATAGGGTCTCCAGACAGGAGATTTACCAAAACCCTCAGACAAGGGAGACTGCCCTTATAACTGTAAACCGCTGTTTTGTTGTATATATGAATACAATTGCATGTTATTAGTATGTAGATATGGTCAACAGTATTAATAATGTAAAACAATTTGATTAATAATTGAGGTTTAAATTTAAATAAAAATAAAATCATTGAGAATGTAACGTTTAACATTTTTTAAACATTTTAAACTATATACTTACTATTATCTGCGTTATTCAGACTATTGTCCCCATCTTCATTGTTGTTTGTACAAGGTTTCGGCCGATATGCCCTCCGGCCTTCTTCAGGTATTTCTTGTCGGACTCGGGAACCTTCTCGGACTCGGGAACCTTCTGAATACCTGAAGAAGGCCGGAGGGCGTATCGGCCGAAACGTTGTACAAATAACAATGAAGATGAGGACAATAGTCCGAATAAGGCAGATAATACTAATCTTCAAGCCTTATCACAAACATTCAGAGAAATAGTATATAATCGGTACGGACCCGATATAATCAGTCAATGGAAACACTGTACAAATAACAATGAAGATGAGGACAATAGTCCGAATAACACAGATAATACTAATCTTCAAGCCTCATCTCAAACATTCAGAGAAATAGTGTAGATAACAATGAAGATGAGGACAATAGTCCGAATAACGCAGTAATACTAATCTTCAATTCTCATCTCAAACATTTAGAGAAATAGTGTAGATAACAATGAAGATGAGGACAATAGTCCGAATAACGCAGATAATACTAATCTTCAAGCCTCATCTCAAACATTCAGAGAAATACTATATTCTTACCTTTGAAACTTTCATCACTTTTCACAAAAGAAATTTGACAATAATCTCTTAAACTAAGTGATACTTTATATTTTGATTACATACTTTCTGCTGGTTTCTTGTGGTTGATATTCGAGCCGTGTTTAATAATTTTTTTAATTGCTGATTTTCAAGGCAGACAGGCTCTTCTCACTTAGAAAATAAGGCAAACACAATCTTCTTACAAATTACTTCATCTTACCATTTTACCTGAAAAAAAAGGAAATAAGATAGCGCTGGCATATTGATAAGTATTTATTATTCGTACATTTAAGATGTGTAATTCGTGTTGTTAACTTATGATATATATATATATATATATATATATATATTATATATATATATATAAAAGGGTTTTTATCCCGAAATATTAAGAATAAAATGACAGGTTAACAAACAACATGATAGTTACCTTCTTTTTTCTTTACACTTGCATTGTGACAGCCTTCAAAACCAACAAACCAATATATATATATATATATATATATATATATATTGGTTTGTTGGTTGTTAACTTATGAAATATATATATATATATATATATATATATATATATATATAGGTTGTTAGATTATGAAATATATATATATATATATATATATATATATATATATCCAAAAGTCCAGAGAAGAAATATTCCTTACGACACAAGAGTTTTTTTTAAAACCTGTTGCAGTTTGAGAGCTCAATGTGTGCTCTTAATGTTAGAGTCACAGAGCAAATTTAAGTCTTTTGTTATTTCTTTACTTATATATATATATATATATATATATATATATGTAGAGAGAGAGAGAGAGAGAGAGAGAAAATGTTGAATCAAAGAAACGAAATTGTGGCGATGTATCGACACAAGGGCAGTTTCAAAATATCTTAAAGCCCCTTTCAACGGCCATCCATTAAATATAACTCTCCCCCTATATAAGGGATATGTAGAAGACATATATGAATATGTAATTGCATTTCACTTAACGCTAATACCCTTGGGAAAGGTATGAACCCTACTCTCCCTCCAGCTATGGATTAATAGCGGGGCAGACTGGGCTCTTTAACCTTGGTTAGGCAACTGGTCTAGGAGAAGGAAATCTCTGAATTCAAACCTGTTGAACTCCGCTTAAGAAATTGCCCTTGTGTCACATCCTGCTCGTGTGGAGGAGTTGGTAAATATATATATGAATATGTAATTGTATATGTCTAAATTTCAAATGATCAAACCAGAATGTAAATAAAGTTGGATTCATGTCATGTTAAATCTAGTGGTAAGATCTTAAGATTAATCTTGTTTGGTATATACCGATATTTTTTTACATTGTACTAAAAGAATAATAATATGGTTACCAAAATTATTATCATGAATGTCTGAATGTAAATTAGTATAGATATGTACTGTTATCCTTGTTAATATGATCAGAAAACTTAGGGAACTAGAATTAAAACTATAAAATGATGCTCTTTATAGAGATGTCTGCATATGTATCTGTGTGTATGTGGGGGGATTTGTATATATATATATATATATATATATATATATATATATATATATATATATATATATATATATATATATAAAGATTTTCATCTCCTATCATCTACAAAAACATCCATCATTTTCTTCACCCCCAAGAGACATCCTGATGAAGGTTTAATGAAACCGAAATGTTTAAACATCGATAATTAAATTCATCATATTTTCGGAACACTTGTTTTTTTCAAATTTTATATATATATATATATATATATATATATATATATATATATATATATATATATATTTGGAGGATATGTGCTTAATTGATGTCATACTTAATTTTGAAAATTAATTAGTTAATAATTAATGAATTTAGGCGGGCATATATATTCAAATGTAAGGCTAAACAAATCGAGAAAATGTCAATCCCTGTATGTACATTTCGACCTATACAGGGATTGACATTTTCTCGATTTGTTTAGCCTTACATTTGAACAATTATTAACTAATTAATTTTCAAAATTACGTATGACTTCAATTGAGCACATATCCTCCAAAATTTGTCGGCTAAAAAGGCCATATCAATAATAAACACATTGTTTGGTTACTTACTTTCATATATATATATATATATATATTATATATATATATATATATATGTGTGTGTGTGTGTGTGTGTGTGTGTGTGTGTGTATTAGGAACACGTGTGTGTGAGAAAAGAAGAAAATAAGAGGAAAATATTTTATCAGATATTGTGTGTATGTATATATATGTGGGGGGGGGTAAACGCAACGCTCTCCTATATAAGGGATGGGGCTCTCTATGACGGCCTTTACATACAAAGCGATGTGTGTATTAAAATAGTTAAAATCCCCTACCCATTCTGTAAGTGAAGACAGCCTACTGGTTAAGGTATCGGACTGACACCCAACCGATCGGAATTCAGTTCCGGTTGTAGGTAGCTTACAAATGTCTAGCCACGCTGAAGAGACTTGATAAGTCGAAAAACATTATTTTAAAAAATGTAAACCTAAATTTGTGTCTTTAAAGAATTTTATTTTTCTAAAACCATTTTTGTACATAGGACAAAAACTTAAATTCAGTTCTTAATTGCTTGTTTTTCTTAATTGTTTGTTAACCGCGTTAAAGTCGTAAAAATGTTCAAAAACCTCCAAAACTGGAACCTCACCATCAGATAGAGTTTAACGTCATTCCCAGGACATGTAGACCCTCAGCCACCGCCTTCTAGCACCCATATGATAAAAAGGGGTCGGGTCTTGCCATAAGGGCAATAGGGTTGGGAAAATCATATAGGTGCTAGGGCTTGACGTGATCGGAGGGGGCCTCTCCGACCGCCCGTTTAGCCCAAGATAGGGCCAAAGTGGAGTATTGCATGTCATGAACTGCTCATCCACCTGGGCTCTATCCTTAAGCATCACGGGTCGCCACCCACGGCCAACAGGTGGCCCCATTGGGGGAGTCTTACCCCTCTGCAGAGGTGCAGTCGGTGCATTCTAACGCCCCAGTCGACAGGGCGGTTAGTGTTTTGGGTATAATGTTAAACTACATCTAATGGTGAGGTTTCAATTCTGGAACTCTGGTAAGTGTGTCATCATCATGTCGCGCTGTCAGAGCGGATATCCATGACAATCTCTCTCCATCCGTCCATATCACTCATCATTCTCGGGAGGTCCTCTATACAGCATCCTGTATCCGCACAGAGCTGATCAATGTACGTCTTTGCTGGTCGGCCCACACTGGCGTGTCCATGTGCTCGCTTCCACAGGAGGACGTCGCTTATGACTTCGTCCTTGCTTCTCCAGCAGTGTCCCACGTGTCTTGTCCGTCTTACTCGGATGGTTCGGGTGATATGTGGCAGGTGGCCGTACAGCTGTTTTATCGTAGGGTGTTGTTTCTACGTCTTATTCAGGATCACCTGCAGTACCAGCGCCACTTTGATCCGGAGTGGTAATACCTGTTCCATCTCTCGGTTAAATAGATTATAAAATGAGTTTTCCTTCTCCTAGACCGGTTGCCTAACCAAGTTTAAAGTGCCCAGTCTGCCCTACTAATTACCCATAGCTGGAGGGAGAGTAGGATTCATACCTTTCCCAAGGGTATTAGCGCTAAGTGAAATGCAATTACCACGTCCAGGATTAGAACTCGGGGCGACAAGTCCATTTCCCATGACTTTAACCATTACACCACGCGCTTCCTATTTTTATCATATATGCGCATGGCTGGGGATCTTAGTGTCCTGGGTATATAATGTTAAACTACATCTAATGGTGAGGTTTCAATTCTGGAACTCTGGTAAGTGTGTAGTAACCGTGAATTGTCATTATTACCAGTGCCACTTTGATCCGGAGTGGTAATACCTGTTCCATCGCTCGGTTAAATAGATTATAAAATTATTTAAAAAAAAAACGTGTTTAAAAATTGAATTAAAAACATTTGAATACCCAATAATAATGAATAAAACAAACACGATTTCGGCATAAATTAACCCAACAAGGGTTGACATGCTGTAAAATTCAGTCAACTAACCATACGAGTCTTTATTTGTAGAATGAAAATGTTGCATATTCTCCATTGAGAAGAGGTATTACCCCTCTGCAGAGGTGGGGTCGGTATATTCTAGAGACAGTGCCAATGCAAGCATCAATCGTAGAATAAGAGTATTATTTCATTTCCCAACCCCTCAACGAGCGGGTAAATTTTTTAAGCGGTTTAACAGTTTTGAATTAATATATAAACCTAATGTTTCTTATTATCAGAATCAAAAATCATGTTGAGCTGTGTATTAATGATTTCTAATTGTTTGGTTTTATCTTAATGAATATAAGCAAAAATCTCGGGGATAAATCTTAAAAGAATATGCAAGTGAAAAAGAATGAAAGAGGGAAAATAAATACTTTTGTTCACGAGGTGTGATTAAAATGTATAGAGACTTAGTTTTACTTTTTCTTTTTTTTCTCTTTTTTTTCTTCTCTTTTCTAGATTCAACTCTTTGCCTACCAAATTTCTCCCATGTCTGTACCAAATTTACTTGTATGATGGGATATCTAAAATGTCACTATCTATTCCCTCGGACCTCGTTCTATTCAAATAAACTCATATTATTATTGTAATTGGGGTCTTTCTGCTCAATTATAATTAAGTTACCACTCATGGTATAATCACAGTAGTAGGAGAGCCGCTGTAAGCAGTTTAAAGTTGGCAAAGAGTTAAATACATGTGCATAACATGACCCAAGTTCAAATCCTGGATGAGGCTGTTTGCATTTCACATAGCACTAATACCCTTAGGAAAGGTATACATCCAACTACTCTCCCTCCAGCTATGGGTAACTAGTAGGACAGACTGGGCTCTTTAACTTTAGCTAGGTATCAAGTATAAGAAAAGAAAAACTCTGAATTCAAACCTGTTAAATTCTGCTTAAGAAATTGATCTTGTGTCATATCTTGTAGAAAATTTTGCATATTCATTCGAATGAAAAATATTTGTTTATTATATATTTAACGATAGACAAAGTTAAAATTCGTGTATCATGATATCCGTTTATTTTAGAAATGGTCACTTTTTCTTTTCTTTCTTTTCTTTTTTAAAATTACATTTTCAATATTAATTGTGATATAGTCGTCGGGGCGGCCTAAAGTCGGTATCAGCCATGCAGCGAGGGAGTCTATCCCCTTTTCACTAGCGCTAGACCAAGGAGATTGTTTTTTAGCATCTGAAGTGGAGCACCACACCTACCATCAGCTCCTTACTTTACCGCACAGATCCATGTGCTACTCATACGCTGAGTTGGCGAGGACCGGTATCGAACTAGGAACCTTGTGGTTTTTAGCCGAACGCTCTACCGACTGAGCTAACCCGGCCCCTTGGCATGCAGTTTAGTCCCACATATCCATTAATAATGAATTGCAAGTTCGATTCTCGTTAGATGCCAGGATATGACAAAAGGTCGGAAGTAAATTGCGACCCTTTTGTCATATCCTGTTACGTACTTCTCTTCTGGCCGGCTTGGTACTTCTATCTTCTATCTTCTATCTTCTAATGGTATCGTCTGGTCTTCTTGTATGGGGATTCCGTGTCTGGTTCTGCTGGGGACCATTTCTTATCAGAAGCCTTGTGTCATTGTTAGCTTTTAGTAATAACAACAAGACTTCGATTTACTTTGGATGTTATTTTATTCTGGAACCCCAGGACCAGACAAATGCGCGCGGAGAGTCACATCTTGCTAGCTTCAGTCCTAACTCTCAACTGACTAACTGCAACTAACTGAGTTGCTTACACCTTAAACCGGAAGGGGCTTTCTATCGCTTCCGATTCTCACGTTCATCCCAGAACGCAAGGTGAGAGTGAGGTCAAGCATTGTCACTCACTCTCAAGGCCATCAGCTCTACTGATTGCCATAAGGATTTCTATACTACCTTAAAAGGTAATAGGGATCCAATTAATATGTAACAATCCTACTTGTGACGAACATTAAGAAAAAGACGTGCAGTCGTGGTGTAATAGCTAGCAAGCTAGTCTTGCCGTTCCATTAATACTGAATAGCAAGTTTGATCCTCGTTAGATGCCCCATTCTTGCGACTGTGTCACATCCTACCCGTGACGAACATGTTAGGTAAAGAAAAGGACATCTCATCATTGTGTAAGGGTTAACAAGGTAATCTCGTAGGTCAATTACTATTAATAGCGAGTTCAATTTTTGCTGGGTGCCATATACTGGTGAACTTAAAATTTATAATTACTCGTGTTAAAATTTCGTTATTGGTTTACATTTTTTTAAAGGTTTTTCTAAGTCTGGCACAAGGCCACAAATATAGGTGCTGGGACGGCCATTATGTAACACTATTCTATATATTCATTGAATTATCTCATTACAAGTTATCATTTATATATATATATTTTTTTCATTTATATATTATCATTTATATATTATTATTTAAATTTTTTTTTAAATTATTATAAACTCATTGCACCGGGGGTCCAGCGAGCTTCGGCCGCTGGACTTGTCGAGAGTTTAATAATAGCGTCGATCCCAGGGGGCTATCCCCCCAGGCAACGACGCAATTTTTGTTCTTTCCCACCCATGAGCTTCGGCTTATGGGTGGGCCCACGTTAAAACGAGGCCGTGTGCCCAGTCCATACAAGCGGGGTATGAGACAAATACCCATTTATATATTAAAAGTCTAGAAATGTTTGAATTATTAGGTTTTGTTTGTTTTGTTTTTTTTAATTTTATTTGTTTTTCAATGAGGAATTAACATCTTTAAACTTCTATTTTTTTCCATCTTTTAGACTTGCTGTTAATTGGTCGGATTCAGTGTGCTTACCGAGTCGATGCCCACGAACGAGCGAAACGCTATGTTAGCAACCGAGAAGTTCCTTTGGAACGTCGTCAGCTGAAGGAGAAGCACATAGTCATCCGAGATCTCCTTAGTCTAAAAGAAAATGAACACATGGAAATATCAGAACACATTAAAACGGCCCAGGGCTCTGAAGTCTGGCGTTTACACGAAAATTATTTGGGCGTTCCTGTATTCGATGTTTCTTTGACTGTCAGCACAGATGAGACAGGTCACTTAACTGGTGATGCCACGGGGGAATTTATTCAGGGAATTGAAGAAGATATTTCTAATCTCTCTGCGCATTTATCGCAGTCAGAAGCGCTTGATATTGCTCTTGAAGAGAACGGCGACAAAGAATTTCTAGATGAAATTTCATCAACCAAGTGTCAGCTCTTAGTGTATGTTGATGATTCGTCTAAAGCTCGTTTGGTTTATAAAGTTGAGTACCTTCTGGAAAACGAAATGAAAGTTGAGAGACCCACGTTTCTTATAGATGCCAATACTGGCGAAATACTTCTAAATTGGAACAATTTGGACACGGTAGCTAGGTTAGTAGAAGGTGTTGGCGGAAATGAAAAAACAGGTCTTATCTATTACGACAAAACACACCGGAAAAGCTATCTGACACAAATTGGCGAGACATGTTTCCTTGAAAATGATTACGTCAAAGTAGTCGATATGCATTACAGCAGAACTAAAAACGATACAGACCCTGCGAGTTTTCTTTGTCGGGAGGATTACTACGATGAAGTAAATGGAGCTTTCTCACCGGCTCTTGATGCATATTACGGTGCAAATACTGTTTCCCGTATGTTTCGGGAATGGTACGACATGTCCCCGCTTGATAAGCAAATTCTCTTTAGGGTTCATTTTGGATTTAATTATGAAAATGCCTTTTGGGATGGAAATTGCTGTACTTTTGGTGATGGTGAGGAAATGTTATACCCACTCACAAGTCTGGACATTGCCGCTCATGAACTGGGCCATGGTATTACAGAACGCTTTTCAGGGCTTTTGTATTTCGATGAATCCGGTTCCATTAATGAAGCCTTTTCAGATATGACGGGAGAAACCGTCGAGGCATTTGATAACAAGCCGAACTGGCTGATAGGTTCAGATATCACAAAGTCTATGGAAGCTATGCGATATTTTGAAGATCCAAGAAATGATAATAACTCTTTGATTCATTATGATGATTTCAACAATAAAACAGATCCACATTACGGAAGTGGAATTTATAATCATGTATTCTATATTATCGTACAAGAAGAACAAGTTCCAATTAAAGAAGCTTACAGGGTGTTTCTATTGGCGAATCAAATGTACTGGCACCAGAGAACTACATTCGCTTCCGGAGCTTGTGATGTAATGAAGGCTGCTTACGACTTGGGAAAAGACCTTAGTGTCTTTCGCAGTGCTTTTGAAAGAGTTGGAATTGAAGTATGTAACGTATCAAAACACGTTTTAGGTTTGGTAAACAATAGAACTGTAATGAATATTAAAGTAGAGCCGGAGGTTCACCCTATCTTTTCATTTAGCTATCCGCAATGGAGTGCTAATATCACAATACATGCGGAAAGTGAGTGTGGAGAAGTACACATCAAAGTTACTTATGGTAACAGTGTATACAATAACTCAGCTGTGATTGCTGAAGGAACAACAAACGTTATTATGGAAACGGTAGCATCTGATAAGATATTCATTCTGTTATCACCGGAAAAATCAAAGAAGCTGCAAAATGTTAAGTTGACCGCAACTTATTCTTGCAACGCTGATTTTTCACCTGAAGATATAATGGAATATTTTCTGTTCTATGAATATTGCCTGAAAAAAGACTCTGATTATTACTAAGCATAACGTTATATCCACGAGGAAATCATTGCAAACCTTTCTTCCATTTTCACTTTGTTTTAAAGAAAACTTTTTTCAAAAATTATGCATTGATGCATTCTAGACGATGTCTGAATATGGTTATTCAGATATCTACTGTTGTTCTATTGGCCTTTTTAAAAGTTTCATTTCTAAATCATTTAATAAAACTTGTTGGCCACAACACGATTCTATGAATATTCAGGTAAATGCACAAAAAATAAAAAACCAATAAAAATCAAAACAAAACACACAATAATGGTATTCTCTTTTTCATAAATTGGAATAATAAATCTCATTTCTGTCTATTTTCAGTTTTTGTTTACTAGGGACTGGCAAACGGAGCCTAAAATGCGTTTTTGACAAAATGACTTTAGACCCCCCCTACAGAAAATAATTTACCAAAAATCAGGGAATTATCGGATTTTAATGAAATTTTCAGTGTTTATTTATCAATGAATGATCTTTATAATGCATTATTTATTTTATTTCAAAAACTTTCTCATTTTTTTCAGATCACTTAATTTTTACCCCCCTTATGTTGGGGGCGTAAAATGTTTGCAAGTTGATCATACCCAACATTAAGGGACACCGAGGAACAACCAAAGGATTCTACCCAACACTAAAAGACACCAAGGAACAACCAAAAGCTTCTTCACTAAGAAGCAGCTTCTGCTTAACGCAAGGGATCTCCGCTGTATAGTGCCCTCCCTTAAAGCCAAAAAATAGCCGCAAAAATCATAACACACAGTGATAGCACCTTACTGAAAAAACTCGTAATTTGATTGGTTTGGTTTGTTTTGTTTTACGGCATATCAACCTCAGTGGGTCATTTCATGCCGATAACATTTTGAAATAAAGTCATTCTTAATGGATTCTCAATTTTTCTATTTAACCCATAGATGGGACCCTAACAGGTACTACCACTCCGGGTCAGAGTGGACCAGAGAGAAATGGTGATGTAAGGGTGCTGTACATTCCCGAAACCTCCAGAACTGGAACCTCACCATCAGATAGATTTTAACGTCATTCCCAGGACATGTAGACCCTCAGCCACCGCCTTCTATCACCCATATGATAAAAAGGATTGGGGCTTGTCATAAGGACAATAGGGTTGGGGCAATCATATAGGTGCTAGGGCTTGACATGACCAGACGATTGATCGGAGAGAGCCTCTCCGACCGCCCGTCTAGACAAGGGCCAAAGTGGAGTATTGCAAGTCATGGACTGCTCAGCCACCTGGGTTCTATCCTCAAGCATCACGGGTTGCCACCCACGGCCAACAGGTGGCCCCATTTGAGTGAGTCTTACCCCTCTGCAGAAGTACAGTCGGTGTATTCTAACGCCGCAGCCGACAGGGCGTTCGGAATTTGAGGCATTCGTAAGTCAAGGTACCACTGTATTCATCATCATCAAGTCGCGCAAGCAGCACGGATATCCATGACAATCTCTCGCCAACCTTCCCTATCACTCATTGCCCCTGGGAGGTCCTCTGCGCAGCATCCAGAATACTCGTATAGTTGGTCAATGTAGGTCCTTAGTGGGTGTCCTACGTTAGCATGTCCATGTGTTGGCTTCCATAGGAGAACGTCGCTTATGAGCTCGTCCCCTCTTCTCCAGCAGTATCCTGCATGCCTAGTCCGTCTCACCCGGATGGTTTGTGAGATGGGGGGCAGGTGGTCATATAATTGCTTTCTTGTGGGGTGCTGCTTCCACGACTTGTTCAGGACTGCACGCAACATTCTTGTGCAGGTCCCATCCAGCTTATTCTCGAGGCGCTTTGTTAGGGTCCAGGTGGTGCAGCCCTACAGCAGTACTGATATAACCACAGCCTGGAAGAATTGTCGCTTTAGCTTGTCAGTGAGATCGGATTTCCATATTACTGATAATTTGTTTCCTATACGTGTATTAATATCGCTTTCTGTGGATGAGATATTACTACCTAGGTATGTGAACTGTTCCCCTGGCTTAAGAGTTTACCG